>NW_019167971.1:3299153-3432852 GCF_002303985.1 Durio zibethinus | reverse complement strand
CCTTCGATCCGGTCTAGTCTTAGACTGGGAGTGCACTACGTATGCCTAAGTTAACCCATGAAACAAGCGTGTGGGCACTTAGTCGGCCGAAGAGGCGGGATGCGCAAGCCGTGGATCGATCGAGTGGTAGGTGGGTTCAGGCACATCTTTATATTTTTGCCATGCCAATGCCATTTTTATGGCTTGTAAATTCATACAATGGTCCCCTAAGCCTTCATGTGAAGTTTCGTGGCAAGACAACTGGTTTTCTATTTTTCATGATTTTTGAAACTTTTTACGGTTCGGGATTTTTTTAAATTTTTTTAGAAGAATTTTTGGCCCCAAATTTGGTAGACGTGATCCTTGTATTTTTGTTGGCACGTACAAACAAATTCAGCTAAAAACTCGAAGTGGAGAAGATTTTGTGACCGTTTGAAAAAAATGTCCCCATTTCAAACACTTTAATGGCTACTGGGAGCAAACCTATAAAATCTCAAATGCTATTTAAAGGGGTGTGAGTTCTCGAGGTTTGATGAGGGATAGGGGCCAATATAAGGGCCAAGTACCAGCACCTATCGGACATCATGTGCGCACACCCCCTGGCCCCCTCAATCGTCGGAACCTCCAATGCCACCGATTAGGTTCTCGACGATGCTCTGACGATGGTGCCCTGGGTGAAAAAAATGTGGCACCAGCACATGGCCGAGCCCAGCATGTGCACCGTGGCTCAAAATCGAACTTCGACCAAGGCCTTAACCATCAATGGCACATGATGGTGCATGGTGATGGCACATGCATCGACCATAATAGGCACAGGCTGCCCTTTGGTACGGGCACTTGCCTCGACCACCATCGGCATAGGCTGGGCCCTGGTGCGGGTGGTTGCCTCGACCACCATCGGTACAAGATGGCCCCTTGTGTGGTAAGTTGCCTCGACCACCATCGATACATGCTGAGTCCTGGTCGACCCCTGAAATGAGCGTGCGAGTACCGAACCGATCGTTTGGGGCAGGATGCTATGCTAGGCTTTGGTCTCACTGGCTGGCCTATGCCAGGCTTTGGTCTCACGGGCTGGCCTGCAAGTTGGGCGGGCGTTTTGAACTCGTTCGGTAAGCTTTGCGCACAGATACCTGCCAGCATGCCTGGTCTACGAGCCTCAACCTCTGGCTCACCTGCTGGTTTGCCTGATGTGCCTGGCGCGCCTGCCCAGGGCGTGACACTGGGCCGTGGTACGGGCGGTTGCCTCGACCACCATCGACACATGTCGAGCTCCGATCGACCCTCGAAATGAGCGTGCGAGCACCGAATCGACCGTTGGGGGTGGTATGCGTGAGCCGACCAAGGATCTCGTTGCTGGTCCCCCTCAGTTATTACCCCAAACGCCGTCGATATCCTCTGGCCCTTGATTGGTCGAGATTGAGAATGCACTATGTATGCCTAAATCAACCCATGAAATGAGCGTGTGGGCGCTCAGCTGGTCAGAGAGCTAGAATGCGTAAGCCGAGGATCGGCTCGGTCCCCCTCTGCGTGCTACTAATCTCGCTGCGGGTCCCTCGGTCTGGTTGGAGCTTAGAAAGTCGAGGATCGGCCCGGTCCCCCTCTGCGTGCTATCGATCTCACTGCGGGGCTTAGACCAGGAATGAACTCCAGATGCCTAAGTCAACCCATGAAACGTGTGTGCGGGTGCTTAGCCTACCGAAGAGGCAGGATGCCCAAGCCGAGGATCGGCCTGATCCCCCTCTGCGTGCTGCTGTTGATCCGATCTTAGACTAGGAATGAACTCTGTATGCCTAAGTCAACCCATGAAATGAGTGTGCCGGCACTGAGCAGGCCAGAGAGGCATAATGAACAAGTCGGGGATCGACCCAGTCCCCCTCTGTGTGCTGTCGATCCCGCTACCACAACCTCGGTCCAGCTGGGGCTTAGACATGGAATGAACTCCGTATGCCTAAGCCAACCATGAAACAAGCGTACGGGGGCTCAGTCGACCGGAGAGGTAGAATGCGCAAGTTGGGGATCGGCCCGGTCCCTCCCTGCGTGTTGCCAAATCCTGCTATCGCAACCCTCGGTCCGGTCCGATCCTAGACTGGGAATGAACTCTGTATGCTTAGACTGGGGATGAACTCTGTATGCCTAAGTTAACCCATGAAATGAGCGTACGAGCGTTCAGTCGGCCCAGAGAGGTAAGATACACAAGCTGGGGATCGACCCGACCCCTCCGCCTGCTATCGATGCCGCTGCCGGTCCTACTACCGCAACCCTTGGTCCGATCTGATCTTAGACTGGCAGCACACAACATATGCTAAGTCAACCCACGAAATGAGCGTGCGGGCACTTAGCCGGCCGGAGAGGCGGGATGCGCAAGACGTGGATCGATCGAGTGGTAGGTGGGTTTAGGCACATCTTCATATTTCTGCCATGCCCAATGCCATTTTTATGACTTGTAAATTCATACAATGGTCCCCTAAGCCTTCATGTGAAGTTTCATGGCAAGACGACCAGTTTTCTATTTTCACAATTTTTGAAACTTTCTACAGTTTGAGATTTTTTAAAAAGTTTTTTTAGAAGGAGTTTTGGCCCCAAATTTGGTAAACGTGATCCTTGTATTTTTGTTGGCACGCACAAACGAATTTAGCTAAAACTCGAAGGGGAGAAGATTTTGTGACCGTTTGAAAAAATGTCCCCATTTTAGACACTTTAAATGGCTACTGGGAGCAAACCTATAAAATCTCAAATGCTCTTTTAAGGGGGTGTGAGTTCTGGAGGTTTGATGAGGGATAGGGGACCAATATAAGGGCCAAGTACCAGCACCTATCGCACATCATGTGCGCAAACCCCCCGGCCCCAATCGTCGAACCCCTAATGCCGTTGGTTTAAGTTCTCTAGCGATGCTCCGGTGATGGTGCCCTAGGCAAAAAAAATGTGGCACCAGCACATGCCTGAGCCCAGCGTGTGCACCGCGGCTCAAAATCAAACTTTGGCCAAGGCCTCGACCATCAATGGCACATGATGGCGCATGGTGATGGCACATGCATCAAGCATCATCGGCACAGGCTGCCCTTTGGTATGGGCACTTGCCTCGACCGCCATCAGTACAAGCTGATCCCTAGTGCAGGTGGTTGCCTCGACCACCATCGGCACAAGATGGCCCCTAGTGTAGGCGGCTGCATCGAACACCATCGGCACATACTGGGCCATGGTGCGGGCGATTGCCTCGACCACCATCGACACTTGTCGAGCCTCGGTCGGCCCCCTAAATGATCGTGCGATCATCAAACCGACCACTGGGGCAGGATGTGTGAGCTGACCAAGGATCCCACTGCTAGTCCCCCTCGGTTGTTGCCCTAAACGACATCGATAGCCTCTGTCCCTTGGTTGGTCGAGATCGAGAATACACTACGTATGCCTAAGTCAACCCGTGAAACAGGTGTGCGGGCGCTCAGTCGGTATTCTAGAGCCAGAATGCGTAAGCCGAGGATCGACCCGATCCCTTTCTGCGTGCTGTCAATCACACTATGGGTCCCTTGGTTCGGTTGGGGCTTAGATCAGGAATGAACTTGGTATGCCTAAGTCAACCCATGAAACGAGCATGCGGACGCTCAGTCGGCCAGAGAAGCAGGATACACAAGTAGAGGATCGGCTCGGTCCCCCTCTACGTCCTGTTGCCGGCCCAATCTTAGATTGGGAATGAACTTCGTATGCCTAAGTCAACCTACAAAATGACATGCGGGTGCTGAGCAGGTCGGAGAGGCAAAATGCGCAAGCCGGGGATCAGCCCAGTCCCCCCTGCATGCTGCCGATCTTGCTGTCGCAACCTTCGGTCCAATCCGATCTTAGACTGGGAATGAACTTCGTATAGTTAGACTAGGGATGAACTCCATATACCTAAGTCAACCCACGAAACAAGCGTGCGGGCGCTCAGCTGGCCAGAGAGGTAAGACGCGCAAGCCGGGGATCGACCCGATCCTCTCTACATACTGCCAATCCTACTGTAGGTCCTGCTATCGTAACCCTCAGTCTGGTTCGATCTTAGGCTAGGAACGCACTACGTATGCCTAAGTCAACCCATGAAACGAGCGTGCGGGCATTTAGTTGGTCGGAGAGGCGGGATGCGCAAGCTGTGGCTCGATCGAGTGGTAGGTGGGTTTAGGCACATCTTCATATTTCTGCTGTGCCAATGCCATTTTTATGGCTTGTAAATTCATACAATGGTCCCCTAAGCCTTCATGTGAATTTTCGTGGCAAGACGACCCGTTTTCTATTTTTCATGATTTTCAAAACTTTTTACGGTTCGAGATTTTTTTAAATTTTTTAGAAGGAGTTTTGGCCCCAAATTTGGTAGACGTGATCCTTGTATTTTTGTTGGCACGCATAAAAAATTCAGCTAGAAACTCGAAGTGGAGAAGATTTTGTGACCATTTTAAAAAAATGTCTCCATTTCAGACACTTTAATGGCTACTGGGAGCAAACCTATAAAATCTCAAATGCTCTTTAAGGGGGTGTGAGTTCTTGAGGTTTGATGAGAGATAGGGGGCCAATATAAGGGCCAAGTACCCGCACCCATCGCACATCATGTGCGCACGCCCCCGGCCCCCCCACTCGTCAAACCCTCAATGCCGCCGGTTAGGTTTCTCCGATGATGCTCTGGCGATGGTGCCCAAGGCAAAAGAAATGTGGTACTAGCACATGCCTGAGCCCAACATGTGCATCGTGGCTCAAAATCAAACTTCGACCATCAATGGCACATGATGGTGCATGGTGATGGCGCATGCATCGACCATCATCGGCACAGGCTGCCCTTTGGTATGGGCACTTGCCTCGACCGCCATCGACACAAGCTGGGCCCTGGTGCAAGTGGTTGCCTCAATCACCATTGGCACATGCTGACCCTTGGTGCAGGCGATTGCCTCGACCACCATCGGCACAAGATAGCCTCTGGTTCAGGTGGTTGCATCGAACACCATCGGCACATGCTGGGCAATGGTGCGGATAGTTGCCTCGACCACCATCGTCACATGTCGAGCCTCGATCGACCCCCAAAATGAGCGTGTGGGTACCGAACCGACCACTGGGGGTGGGATGCGTGAGCCGACCAAGGATCCCGCTATTGGTCCCCCTCGGTTGTTGCCCCAAATGTCGTCAATAGCCTCTGGCCCTTGGTTGGTCGAGATCGGGAATGCACTACATATGCCTAAGTCAACCCATGAAATGAGCGTGCGGGCACTCAACCAATCAAACAACCAGAATGTGCAAGCCAAGGATTGGCCTGGTCCCCCTCTATGTACCGTCGATGCTATTACGGGTCCCTCAGTCCGGTTGGGGCTTAGACCAAGAATGAACTCCGTATGCCTAAGTCAACCCATGAAACGAGTGTGCGGGCACTCAGTCGGTCGGAGAGGCAAGATGCACAAGCTGAGGATCGACCCGATTCCCCTCTGCGTGCTGCTATCGGTCTGATCTTACACTGGGAATGAAGTCTGTATGCTTTAACTGAGAATGAACTCCGTATGCCTAAGTCAACCCATTAAATGAGAATGTGGGCGCTGAGTAGGCCGAAAAGGCATAATGTGCAAGCCGGGGGCTCCTCATCAGACCGTTCAACTAAGGATGGCAAGAGGAAGCCACCAGCAAGCAAGTGGAAAGCAAAGGGGGACTGAGAGCCACTAGCATGTTACCTATGTGGAGGGAGCCACAGAGCATGCAATTACCCGTAGAAGGGCAAGCTGGCTACTGTAGACAAGGAGTCTGACGAGGAGCCAGAGTCCGGGGTAGCAAAGCTTGGGTCGTTGGTGCTCAATGCTGTCCAAAGTAAGGGGAGCCGTAAGCCAAAGGGCTTGATGTTTGCGAATCTGATGGTTGCAGGTCAGAAGCTGAGCGCACTGGTGGACACAAGTGCCTCACATCTTTTTATTTCAGGTAATGGAGCCCGAAAGCTCGAACTAAAGGTGCAGAAAGGGACTGGTACCATCAAAATGGTGAACTCCACCAAGGAGGTTTCAGTCATTGGAGTAGCACGGGGAGTGGAGTTGTAGCTTGGAGTCTAGAAAGGCAAGGAGACCATAGAGGTAATACCCCTTGATGACTATGAGTTTGTGATTGGGTTGGATTTCCTTGTTCGGATCAACGCCTTCCTTGTGCCTTTTATCGATTGTGTTTGCATCTTGGATGCACGGTGCCAATGACTAGTACCATTGAGAAGATGGTCTGGAGTTAGGTCGCGGGTGGTGTCAGCCATCCAATTTGCCAAGGTGATAAGCAGCCAAGAAGATACCTTCTTGGCAGCCCTGAAATATGATGAGCCAAGGGACAAGGAGACCGAGTCACCCTTGGAGGTGCTAAAGGTGCTGAAGACTTTTAGTGATGTGATGCCCACAAAGCTGCCTAGCAAGCTACCACCTAAGAGAGAGGTGGACCACAAGATCGAGCTGGTGTCCGAGGCCAAGCCACTAGCTAGAGCCCCTTACTGAATGTCTCCACCAGAGTTGGAGGAGTTCAGGAAGCAGCTCAAAGAGTTAGTTGATGCTAGGTTCATCAGGCCATCGAAGGCACCCTATGGTGCATCGGTTCTATTCCAACGCAACCATGATGGGTTGTTGCGGCTGTGCATAGACTACTAGGCTTTGAACAAGCTGACCATCAAGAACAAGTACCCTATCCCACTCATTGCAGACTTGTTCGATCAACTTGGAAGCGCAAGGTGGTTCACCAAGTTGGATTTGAGGTCAAGCTACTATCAAGTCAGGATCATGGAGGGAGATGAGCCAAAGACAGCATGTGTCACTCGGTATGGTTCGTATGAGTTCTTGGTGATGCCTTTCAGGCTCACGAATGCCCCAGCAACATTCTGTACCCTTATGAACAAGGTACTTTAGTCATTCCTTGATCGGTTTTTTATGGTTTATTTGGATGACATTGTGATCCATAGCCAAACTTTGGGAGAGCATGTAGACCACTTGAGACAGGTGTTCAAGGTATTACGGGTGCACAAGCTGTTTGTCAAGAGGGAGAAGTGCTCATTCGCCCAGCAGGAGATCTCGTTCCTTGGCCACATAGTTGGAGGTGGCAGGATACGCATGGATAAAGGCAAGATACATGCCATCCTAGAGTGGCAACCGCTAGCCAAGGTCACTGAGTTGAGATCATTCCTTGGGCTGGTTAACTACTACAGGCGCTTCATCTAAGGTCACTCAACAATAGCCACGCCATTGACTGACTTGCTCAAGAAAGGGAGAGCATGGGAGTGGAGCGCAGGGTGTTAGGAAGCCTTTGACAAGTTGAAATGAGCTATGACCGAAGAGCTAGTCTTGGCCTTGCCAGACCATGCCAAGCCGTATGAGGTGCATACGGATGCATCAGACTTTGCCATAGGGGGCATGTTGATGCAGGAGGGACGTCCAGTCGTGTTCGAGAGCAGGAAGCTGAATGAGACTAAACGTAGTCCAAGAGAAGGGATGACTGCAGTGGTGCACTACTTGTGCACTTGGCGCCATTACCTGTTAGGGTCGAGGTTCGTGGTGAGGACGGACAATGTGGCCACCAGCTACTTCCAAACGCAGAAGAAGCTGTCCCCCAAACAGGCGAGATGGTAAGATTTTCTTATAGAATTTGATTTCTAGATGGAGTACAAGCTAGGATGGGCAAACCTAGTGGCAGACGCCCTGAGCAAGAAGGCTAACCTTGCTGTCATTAGCCAACCAGAGGGGTCACTGGTGCCACGCATCAAGGAGGGACTTACGCATGATCCTATAGCCAAGGCTTTGATGGAGTACGGCCAGCAAGGTAAGACTAGGCGGTTTTGGTTGAAGGATGGCTTGCTGTACACCAGGGGTAGTAGACTATTTGTGTCGCAGCACGGGAAGCTCCGTAAGGAAGTTTTGCAAGAATGCCATGATTCAAGATGGGCTGGACACCCCGGAGTGAGCCGCATCTTGGCGCTGATCGAAGACTGGTACTACTAGTCGCACATGAGGGAGGATGTGGAGGCCTATGTGAAGACTTGTCTTGTGTGCCAACAGGACAAGGTGGAGCCTAAGAAACCAGGCGGTCTCTTGGAGCCATTGCTAGTGCCAAAGCGACCATGGGAGAGTGTTTCTCTGGACTTTATAGTCGGTCTATCCAAAGTAGAAGGGTTTGGAAGCATCATGGTAGTGGTGGACAGGTTTTCCAAGTATGGAATCTTCATTCCAGCAACCAAGGAGTGCCCAGTCAAGGAGGTAGCTCGATTGTTCCTGAAGAACATGGTTAAGTACTGGGGAGTGCCGAGGACCATTGTTAGTGATCGGGATGGGGTCAGACTGAGTTGTTCAAGTTGTTGGGGTCAGACTTGAACTTTTCCACCAACATGCATCCACAGACCGATGGGCAGAAGAATGAGTGAATGGACTATTGGAGGTCTACCTCAAGCACTATGTGAGTGCCACACAAAGGGACCGACCAAAGCTGCTAGATATTGTGTAGTTTTCCTACAACTTGCAAAGGAGCAAGGCAACGAACTAGAGCCCATTTGAGGTTGTTACAGGGAAACAA
This sequence comes from Durio zibethinus, assembly GCF_002303985.1. The sequence continues at coordinate 3,424,347 of NW_019167971.1, read as the reverse complement.
CCACTAACACCCGGTTCGATTGCTACAGGTTATATAGGGTCAAATCCAGCAACATACAAGTTTGCCAAGGCATGGCAGGAGCAAACTGACTTGGCCAGAGTTTGTCTACACAAGGCAGCCAAGAGGTTGAAGAAGTGGGCAGACCAGAAGAGGTGGGATGTGCAGTTCCAGGTTGGAGACTTAGTGTTGGTGAAGCTGCATCCCATTGTGCGCCATAGGGGGCTGCACAAAGGCCTAGTCCGGAGGTATGAGGGACCTTTTCGAGTAGTCAAGAGGGTAGGAAAGGTTGCCTACAAGCTTGATATGACACCCAAGCCGAGGGTACACCCAGTGTTCCATGTGAGCATGCTCAAGCCGTTCCATGAGGATGAGGGAGATCCAGGACGGGTAGAGTCAAAGCGTGCGCCATTAGGAGCAAAGGCCTCATATGAGAAGGAGGTCCACAGCATCATAGCTGATCGGGAGGTGAGATGGAAGAACTATCAACCAAGACATAAGTACTTGGTGTGCTGGAAGGGCCTTCCAGACAGTGAGGTGAGCTGGGAACCAGTAGAAGACTTATGGCAGTTCGGGGACCAGATCAGGTAGTACCATGCAGAAGACGCAACGAAGGCATTGCACAATCAGGTGAGGGAGAATGTCACACCCTGGGCGGGTGCGCCAAGCACATCAAGCAGACCAGCAGGTGAGCCAGAGGTTGAGGCCCGTAGACCAGGCATACTGGCGGGTATCTGTGCGTAAAGCCTAGCAAATGAGTTCAGAATGCCCGCCCAACTTGCAAGCTAGCCCGTGAGACCAAGGCCTAGCATACAAGCTGCCCGCACCACATCCAGAAGGGCCCAAGGTGCTGGACACGCAAGGGAAGCTTCTAGAAGCAAGTAGGATCAACAGGAGCATCCTGGCAGATTTGGTTGACCCTGAAAATCAGGAGTTAGCATCCTGATTGATTGTAATCCCATGATTTTAGCCTTTATTCTAGGGATATTGCCATTAAGTTGTAGCTGGAGCCTCAACTATAAATAGAGGGCTGCTCCACCCTCATTTGTACATCATCAAACACTTTTGTTTCAGTGAATACAAGAGCATTTCCAGAATTCTGTCTTCTTATCCTGTTTCTCTTTAACTTGCGTAATCAGCCCTTCCCATTATTCTAGTGCCCGCACGCTTGTGTTTTAGGTTGACTTAGGCATAAAGGAGGAGATTCCAAGCCTAAGGCCGTACGGATTCTAAGTCTAAGGTTGGAGCCCATGACACACTACGTATGCCTAAGTCAACCCATGAAAGGAGCGTGCAGGCACTTAGCTGATCGAAGAGGCAGGATGCGTAAGCCATGGATCGATCTAATGGTAGGTGGGTTCAGGCACATCTTCATATTTCTGTCGTGCCAATACCATTTTTATGGCTTTTAAATTCATACAATCGTCCCCTAAGCCTTCATGTGAAGTTTCGTGGCAAGACAAACCGTTTTCTATTTTTCATGATTTTTGAAACTTTTTACGGTTCGGGATTTTTTAAAATTTTTTTAGAAGGAGTTTTGGCCCTAAATTTGGTAGACGTGATCCTTGTATTTTTGTTGGCACGCACAAACAAATTTAGCTAAAAACTCGCAGTGGAGAAGATTTTGTTACCGTTTGAAAAAAATGTCCCCATTTCAGACATTTTAATGGCTACTAGGAGCAAACCTATAAAATCTCAAATGCTCTTTAAGGGGGTGTGAGTTCTCTAGGTTTGATGAGGGATAGGAGGCCAATATAAGGGTCAAGTACCAGCACCCATCGTACATCATGTGCGCACAACCCCCGGCCCCCCCAATCACCGAAACCCCCAATGCCGTCGGTTAGGTTCCCCGGTGATGCTTCGACGATGGTGCCACAGGCGAAAAAAATGTGGCACCAGCACATGCCTGAGCCTAGTATGTGCACCGTGGTTCAAAATTGAACTTCGGCCAAGGCCTCGACCATCAATAGCACATGATGGCACATGGTGATGGCACATGCATCGATCATCATCGACACAGGCTGCCCTTTGGTATGGGCACTTGCCTCGACCGCCATTGGCACAAGTTGGGCCCTGGTATGGGTGGTTGCCTCGATCACCATCGGCACATGCAGGTGATTGCCTAGACCACCATCGGCTCAAGATGGGCCCTAGTGCGAGCGGATGCATCGAACACCATCGACAGATGCTGGGCCGTGGTGCAGGCGGTTGCCTCGACCACCATCGGCACATGCCAAGCCCCGGTTGGCTCCCGAAATAAGTGCGCGGGCACCGAACCAACCGCTGGGGGTAGGATGCGTGAGCTGACCAAGGATCCTGCTGCTGGTCCCCTTCGGTTGCTGCCCTAAATGCCATCGATAGCCTCTGGCCCTTGGTTGGTCGAGATCGAGAATGCACTACGTATGCCTAAGTCAACCCATGAAACGAGCGTGCGGGCGCTCAGCCGGTCAGAGAGCCAGAATGCGTAAGTCGAGGATCAGTCTGGTCTCCCTCCGTGTGCTGTTGATCTCACTGCGGGTCCCTCGATCCGATTGGGGCTTAAATCAGGAATGAACTCCATATGCCTAAGTCAACCCATGAAACGAGCATGCGGGTGCTCAACCGGTGGGAGAGGCAGGATGCACAAGCTGAGGATCGGCCCGATCCCTCTCTATGTGCTACTGCCAGTCTGATCTTAGACTGGGAATGTACTCCATATGCTTAGATTGGGAATGAACTCCGTATGCCTAAGTCAACCCACGAAATGAGCATGCGGGTGCTGAGCAGGCCGGAGAGGCATAATGCACAAGTCGGGGATCAGCCTGGTCCCCCTTTGCGTGCTGCCGATCCCGCTGCCACATCCTTCAGCCCAACTGGGGCTTAGACATGGAATGAACTCCGTATGTCTAAGCCAACCGGGGATCGGCCCGTTCCCCCACTGCGTGCTATCGATCCTGCTGCCGCAACCCTCGGTCCGGTCTGATCTTAGACTGGGAATGAACTCCGTATGCTTAGACTGAGGATGAACTTCGTATGTCTAGTCAACCCATGAAATGAGCATGCAGCCGCTCAGTCAGCCAGAGAGGTAGGATGCGCAAGCCGGGGATCGACCCGATCCCCTCTGTATGCTGCTGATCTCATTGCTGGTCCTGCTGCCGTAACCCTCGGTCTGGTCTGATCTTAGACTGGGAACTCACTACGTATGCCTAAGTCAACCCACGAAACGAGCGTGCCGGCACTTGGCAGCCGGAGAGGTGGGATGCGCAAGCCGTGGATCGATCGAGTGGTAGTTGGGTTCAAGCACATCTTCATATTTTTGCCATGCCAATGCCATTTTTATGGCTTGTAAATTCATACAATGGTGCTGGGGGAGGGATGCGCGAGTTGACCAAGGATCCTGCTGTTGGTCCCCCTCGGTTGTTGCCTCAAACGCCGTCGATAGCCTCTGGCCCTTGGTTGGTTGAGACCAGAAATGCACTACGTATGCCTAAGTCAACCCATGAAATGAGCGTGTGGGCCCCAGCCAGCAGGGAAAAGCCAGAATGCATAAGCCAGAGGATCAAGCTCGATCTCCCTCTACGTGTTATCGATCCCGTTACGGGTCCCTCAGTCGATTGGCGCTTAGATCGAGATTAACCTTGTATGCCTAGTCAACCCACGAAATGAGCGTGGTGGGCTCTCAACCGGCCGGAGAGGCAGGATGCCGCAAGCTGAGGATCGGCCCAGTCCCCTCTACGTGCTGCTGTCGGTCCCACGCTATTGGTTCGATCTAGACTGGGAATGAACTCCCGTATGCTTAGACTGGGAAAGAACTCTATATGCCTAAGTTAACCCATGAAAACAAGCGTGCGAGTGCTCAAGCCGACCGGAAGGCATAATGTGGCAAGCCGAGGATCAGCTCAGTCCCCTCTGTTATGCTATCGGTCCCGCTGGCCAAAGCCTCGGTCTAGCTGGGGCTTAGATATGGGATGGACCTCCGTATGCCTAAGCCAACCCACAAATGAGTGGTGCAGGTGCTCCAACCCAACCGGACAGGTAGAATGCACAAGCCGGGGATCGGCCCGGTCCCCCTCTGTATGCTACTGTCGATCCTGCTGTCGGTTCGATCTTAGACTGGGGTTGAACTCCGTATGCCTATGTCAACCCACAAAACGAGCTTACAAGCGTTGAGCCGACCGGAGAGGTATAATGCTCATGTCGGAGACTAGCCCGATCCTCCTCTGCATGTCACCGATCCCACTGCCACAACCCTCGATCTGACTGGGGCTTAAACATGGAATGAACTGCGTATGCCTAAGCCAACCCATGAAACGAGCGTACGGGCGCTCAGTCGATCGGAGAGGCAGAATGCGTAAGCTGGTGATTGGCCTGGTCCCTCTTGCTTGCTGTCAATCTTGCTATTGGTCCTGCTGCCGCAACCCTTGGTCCAGTCTGATCTTAGACTGGGAATGAACTCCGTATGCTTAGACTAGGGATGAACTCCGTATGCCTAAGTCAACCCATGAAACGAGCGTGTGGGCGCTCAGCCGACCAGAGAGACAGGAATGCGCAAGCCGAGGATCAGCCCGATCCCCTCTGCGTGCTGTTGTCGATCCCGCTGTCGATCCGATCTTAGACTGGGAATGAACTCCGTATGCTATGACTGGGAATGAAACCCCAATGCCTAAGGAAACCCACGAAATGAGTGTACGGGTGCTGAGCCGGTCACAGAGGCATAATGCACAAGCGCGAGGATCGACTCGGTCCCCCTTTGCGTGCTATCGGTCCCAACTGCACAACCTTCAGTCTGATTGGGGCTTAGACATGGAATGAACTCTGTATGCTAAGCCAACCCAAAAAATGAGCGTGCAGACGCTCAGTCACCCAGAGAGGTAAGGATGCGCAAGCCAGGGATTGACTCGGACCCCTCTGCGTGCTATTGATCCCGCTGTGGGTCCTGCTACTGCAAACCTTGGTCAGGTCCAATCTTAGACTGGGAGCGCACTACATATGCCTAAGTCAACCCATGAAACAAGCGTGTGGGCACTTAGTCGGTCGAAAAGGCGGGATGCACAAGCCGTGGATCGATTGAGTGGTAGGTGTGTTCAGGCACATCTTCATATTTCTGCCGTGCCAATGATATTTTTATGGCTTGTAAATTCATACAATGGTCCCCTAAGCCTTCATGTGAAGTTTCATGGCAAGACGACCCGTTTTCTATTTTTCACAATTTTCAAAACTTTTTACAGTTTGGGATTTTTTAAAATTATTTTAGAAGGAGTTTTGGCCCCAAATTTGGTAGACGTGATCCTTGTATTTTTGTTGGCACACACAAACAAATTCAGCTAAAAACTCGAAGTGGAGAAGATTTTGTGACCATTTGAAAAAAATGTTCCCATTTCAGACACTTTAATGGCTACTGGGAGCAAACCTATAAAATCTCAAATGCTCTTTAAGGGGGTGTGAGTTCTCGAGGTTTGATGAGGGATAGGGGGCCAATATAAGGGCCAAGTACCAGCACCAATCGCACAGCATGTGCGCACACCCCCCGGCCCCCCCAATCATCAGAACCCCCAATGTCACCGATTGGGTTCTCCGATGATGCTCCGGTGATGGTGCCCCGAACGAAAAAAATGTGGCACCAGCACATGCTTGAGCCCAACATGTGCACCATGGCTCAAAATTGAACTTCGACCAAGGCCTGGACCATCAATGGCACATGATGGCGCATGGTGATGGCACATACATCGACCATCATCGCCACAGGCTGCCCTTTGGTATGGGCACTTACCTCGACCGCCATTAGCACAAGCTGGGTCCTGGTGCGGACAGTTGCCTCGATCACCATCGGTACAAGATGGCCCCTGGTGTGGGAGGTTGCATTGAACACCATCGGCGAAATGCTGGGCCATGGTGCGAGCGGTTGCCTCGACCACCATCGGCATATGTCGAGCCCTGGTCGACCCCTGAAACAATCGTGCGGGCACCCAACCGACCGCTGGGGGTGGTATGCGTGAGCCGACCAAGGATCCCGCTGCTGGTCCCCCTCAATTGTTGCCCCAAACACCGTCGATAGGCTCTGGCCCTTGTTTGGACGAGATCGAGAATGCACTACGTATGCCTAAGTCAACCCATGAAATGAGCGTACGGGTGTTCAGCCAGCCGAAGAGCCAGAATGCATAAGTCGAGGATCGGCTTGGTCCTCCTTTATGTGCTGTCGATCCCGCTACGGGTCCGTCGGTTCGGTTGGGGCTTAGACCGAGAATGAACTTTGTATGCCTAAGTTAACCCATGAAACGAGCGTGTGGGTGCTCAGCGGGTCAGGGAGGCAGGATGCGCAAGCCAAGGATCGACCCGATCCCCTTCTGTGTGCTGCTGCCAATCCTGCTGTCGGTCCGATCTTAGACTGGGAATGAACTCCATATGCTTAGACTAGGAATGAACTCCGTATGCCTACGTCAACCCATGAAATGAGTGTGCGGGCGTTGAGTCGGTCGAAGAGGCATAATGTGCATGCCGGGGATCGGCCCGGGCCCCCTATGCGTGTTGTCGATCCCGCTGCCACAACCCTCCGTCCGGCTTGGGCTTAGACATGGAATGAACGTCGTATGCCTAAGCCAACCCACGAAACAAGCGTGTAGGCACTCAGCCGGTCAGAGAGGTAGAATGTGCAAGCCGATGATCGGCCCGATCCCTCCCTGCATGCTGCTGTCGATCTCGCTACCGGTTCAATCTTAGATTGGGAATGAACTCCGTATGCTTAGACTGGGAATAAACTCCATATGCCTAAGTCAATCCACGAAATGAGCATGCGGGTGCTGAGCCAGCCAAAGAGGCATAATGCACAAGCCGGGGATCAGCCTGGTCCCCCTCTGCATGCTATCGGTCCCTCTGCCACAACCTTCGGTCCGGTTGGGGCATAGACATGGAATGAACTCTGAATGTGCAAGTCGGGGATCAGCTCGGTCCCTCCTGCATGCTGTCGATCCTGCTACTGGTCCTATTACCGCAACCCTCGGTCCGGTCTGATCTTAGACTGGGAATGAACTTCGTATGCTTAAATAGGGGATGAACTCCGTATGCCTAAGTCAACCCATGAAACGAGCGTGCGGGTGCTCAGCCGGCCAAAGAGGCAAGATGCATAAGCCAGGGATCGACCCGATCCCCTTTGCGTGCTGCCGATCCCGTTGCAGGTCCTATTGCCACAACCCTCGGTCTGGTCTGATCTTAGACTGGGAGCGCACTGCATATGCCTAGGCCAACCCACGAAACGAGCGTGCGGGCACTTAGTCGGTCGGAGAGGTGGGATGCGCAAGCCATGGATCAATCAAGTGGTAGGTGAGTTTAGGCACATCTTCATATTTCTACCATCCCAATGCCATTTTTATGGGTTGTAAATTCATACAATGGTCTCGTAAGCCTTCATGTGAAGTTTCATGGCAAGACGACCCATTTTCTATTTTTCATGATTTTTTAAACTTTTTATGGTTCGATATTTTTTTAAATTTTTTTAGAAGGATTTTTGACCCCAAATTTGGTAGACATGATCCTTGTATTTTTGTTGGCACACACAAACAAATTCAGCTAAAAACTCCAAGTGGAGAAGATTTTGTGACCGTTTGAAAAAAATGTCCCTATTTTAAACACTTTAATGGCTACTGGGAGCAAACCTATAAAATCTCAAATGCTCTTTAAGGGGGTGTGAGTTCTTGAGGTTTGAAGAGGGATAGGGGGCCAATATAAGGGCCAAGTACCAGCACCCATCGCACATCATGTGCGCACACCCCTTGGCCCCCCAATCGTCGGAACCCCTAATACCGCCGGTTAGGTTCTCCGATGATGCTCTAGTGATGGTGCCCCGGGTGAAAAAAAATGTGGCAACAGCACATGCTCGAGCCCAGCATGTGCACCGTGGCTCAAAATCAAACTTCGGCCAAGGCCTGGACCATCAATGGCACATGATGGCGCAAGGTGATGGCACATGCATCGACCATCATCGGCACAGGCTGCCCTTTGGAACGGGCACTTGCCTCGACCGCCATTGGCACAAGCTAGGCCCTGGTATGAACGGTTGCCTCGATATCCATTGGCACATGATCCTTGTATTTTTGTTGGCACGCACGAACAAATTCAGCTAAAAACAGGAAGTGGAAAAGATTTTGTGACCATTTGAAAAAAATGTCCCCATTTCAAACACTTTAATGGCCACTGGGAGCAAACCTATAAAATCTCAAATGCTCTTTAAGGGGGTGTGAGTTCTCGAGGTTTGATGAGGGATAGGGGGTCAATATAAGGGCCAAGTACTAGCACCCATCGCACATCATGTGCGCACACCCCTCGACCCCCCCAATCGTCGGAACCCCCAATGCCGTCGGTTAGGTTCTCCGACGATGCTCCGGCTATGGTGCCCCGAGCAAAACAAATATGGCACCAGCACATGCTCGAGCCCAGCATGTGCACCGTGGCTCAAAATTGAACTTCGGCCAAGGCTTCAACCATCAATGGCACATGATGGCACATGGTGATGGCACATGCATCGACCATCATCGGCACAGGTTGCCCTTTGGTACGGCCACTTGCCTCAACCGCCATCGGCATAAGCTGGGCCCTGATACGGGCTATTGCCTCAACCACCATTGGCACAAGAAGGCCCCTGGTGTGGGCGGTTGCATCGACCACCATCAGCATATGCCGAGCCCCGGTCGACCCCCAGAATGAGCGTGCGAGCACCGAACCGACCGCTGGGGGTGGGATGTGTGAGCCGACCAAGGATCCCACTACTGGTCTCACTCGGTTGTTGCCTCTAACACCGCCGATAGCCTCTGGCCCTTGGTTGGTCGAGACTGGGAATGCGCTATGTATGCCTAAGTCAACCCATGAAATGAGCATGCGGGGGCTCAACCGGTCGAAGAGCCAGAATGCTCAAGCCGAGGATCGACCCAGTCCCCCTCTATGTGCTATCAATCTCGCTATGGGTCCCTTGGTCCGGTTGGAGCTTAGACCGAGAATGAACTCCGTATGCCTAAGTGGGTGCTCAACCGGCCAGAGAGGTAGGATGCACAAGCCAAGGATCAGCCCGATCCCCCTCTGCGTGCTGCTGCCGATCCCGCTGCTGGTCTGATCTTAGACTGGGAATGAGCTCCATATGCTTAGAGTAGGAATGAACTCCGTATGCCTAAGTCAAGTCATGAAACGAGCGTGCAGGTGCTGAGCTGGCCAAAGAGGCATAATGTGAAAGTCGAGGATCGGTCTGGTCGCCCTTTACGTGCTATCGATCCCGCTGCCACAACCCTCGGTCCAGCTGGGGCTTAGACATGGAATAAACTCCGTATGCCTAAGCCAACCCACGACATGAGCGTGTGGGAGCTCAACAGATCGGAGAGGTAGAATGTACAAGCCGGGGATCAGCCCGATCCCCCCCTGCGTGCTGCCGTTCCTGCTGCTAGTCTTGCTACCGCAACCCTCGGTCTGGTCCAATCTTAGACTGGGAATGAACTTCGTATGCTTAGACTAGGAATGAACTCCGTATGCCTAAGTCAACCCACGAAATGAGCGTGTGGGTGCTCAGCCCCGCCAGAGAGGCAGGATGCGTAAATCGAGGATCGATCCGATCCCCTTTACGTGCTGTCGGATCTCCGCTACGATTCCTACTGCCGCCACACTCAGTTTCGGTCCGGATCATAGACCTGGGAGCGCACTACATATTGCCTAGGTCAACCCCACGAAACGAGCCGTGCGGGCCACTTAGCTGGTTGGACATACGGGATGCGCAAGCCATGGATCGATCGAGTGTAGGTTGGGTTCAAGCACATCTTCATTATTTTTGCCATGCCCATTCCATTTTTATGGCTTGTAAATCCATACAATGGTCCCTAAGCCTTCATGGTGAATTTCCGTGGGCAAGACGACCGATTCCTCTATTTTTCATGATTTTTGAAAACTTTTTACGGTTCCGGGATTTTAAAAAAATTTTTAGGAAGGAGTTTTGGCCCTAAATTCGGTAGACGTGAACCTTGTATTTTTGTTGGCACGCACAAACAAATTCAGCTAAAAACTCGAAGTGGAGAAGATTTTGTGACCGTTTGAAAAAAATATCCCCATTTCAAACACTTTAATGGCTACTGGAGCAAACCTATAAAATCTCAAATGCTCTTTAAGGGGGTGTGAGTTCTCGAGGTTTGATGAGGGATAGGGGGCCAATATAAGGGCCAAGTACCACACCCATCGCACATCATGTGCGCACAACCCCCGGCCCCCCAATCGCCGAAACCCCCAATGCCATCGAATAGGTTCTTCGGCGATGCTCTGACGATGGTGCCCCGGGCAAAAAAAATGTGGCACCAGCACATGCCCGAGCCCAGCATGTGCACTGTGGCTCAAAAGCAAACTTCGGCTAAGGCCTCGACCATCAGTGGCACATGATGGCACATGGTGATGGCACATACATCGACCATCATTGGCATAGGCTGCCCTTTGGTACGGGCACTTGCCTCGACTGCAGTCGACACAAGCTGGGCCCTGGTGTGGACGGTTGCCTTGGTCACCATCGGCACATGCCGGCCCTTGGTACGAGCGATTGCGTCGAATAATATCGACACAAGATGGCTCCTGGTGCGGGCGGTTGCATCGAACACCATCGGCACATGCTTGACTATGGTGCGGACGATTGCCTCGACCACCATCGACACATGCCAAGCCCCGGTCGGCCCCTAAAATGAGTGTACGGGCACTGAATCGACCGCTGGGGGTAGGATGCACGAGTCAACCAAGGATCCTGCTGCTGGCCCCCCTTGGTTGTTGCCCCGAATGCCGTCGATAGCCTCTGGCCCTTGGTTGGTCAAGACCAAGAATGCATACGTATGCCTAAGTCAACCTATGAAACGAGCGTACAGGCATCCAGTCAACCAAAGAGCCAGAATGCACAAGTTGAGGATCGACCCGGTCCCCCTATACGTGCTGCCAATCCCACAGTGGGTCCCTCAATCCGATTGGGGCTTAGATCGAGAATTAACTCCGTATGCCTAAGTCAACCCACAAAACGAGCGTACGGGCACTCAACTGATCGGAGAGGCAGTTTGCGTAAGCCGAGGATCGGCTCAGTCCCCATCTGTGTGCTACTGTCGATCTCGCTGCCGGTCCAATCTTAGACTGAGAATGAACTCTGTATGCCTAAGTCAACCCACAAAACGAATGTGCGGGCACTGAGCCAACTGGTTGGTCCCCCCTGCATGCTGTCGATCCTGTTGCTGGTCCTGCTACCGCAACCCTCGATCCGGTTCGATCTTAGACTGGGAATGAACTCTGTATGCTTAGACTGGGGATGAACTCCGTATGCCTAAGTCAACCCATGAAACGAATGTACGGGCGCTCAGCCAGCCAGAGAGGCAGGATGTACAAGTCAGGGATCAATTCGATCCCCTCTACGTGCTGCAGATCTCGCTGTGGGTCCTACTATAGTAACCTTCGGTCCGGTCCGATCTTAGACTGGGAGCGCACTACGTATGCGTAGGTCAACCCACGAAACAAGTGTATGGGCACTCAGCCGGTCGGAGAGGCGGGATGGACAAGCCGTGTATTGATCGAGTGGTAGGTGGGTTCAGGCACATCTTCATATTTCTGCCATGCCAATGCCATTTTTATGGCTTGTAAATTCATACAATGTTCCCCTAAGCCTTCATGAAGTTTCGTGGCAAGATGACCCGTTTTTTATTTTTCACGATTTTTGAAACTTTTTACGGTTCGAGACTTTTTAAAATTTTTTTAGAAGGAGTTTTGGCCCCATATTTGGTAGACATGATCCTTGTATTTTTGTTGGCACACACAAACAAATTCAACTAAAAACTCAAAGTGGAGAAGATTTTGTGACCGTTTGAAAAAAGTGTCCCCATTTCAGACACTTTAATGGCTACTGGGAGCAAACCTATAAAATCTCAAATGCTCTTTAAGGGAGTGTGAGTTATTGAGGTTTGATGAGGGATAGAGGGCCAATATAAGGGCCAAGTACCAGCACACATCGTACATCATGTGCGCACACCCCCCGGCCCCCCAATCGTCGGAACCCCCAATGCCGCTGGTTAGGTTCTTCGACGATGCTCCAACGATGGTGCCTCGGGCAAAAAAAATGTGGCACTAGCACATGCTTGAGCCTAGGATGTGCACCGTGGCTCAAAATCGAACTTCAGCCAAGGCCTCGACCATCAATGGCACATGATGGTGCATGGTGATGGTACATGCATCGACCATCATCGATAGAGGTTGCCCTTTGGTACGGGCACTTGCCTTGACTGCCATCGTCACAAGATGGGCCCTGGTGGGGGCGGTTGCCTCGACCACCATTGACACATGCCGAGCCCCGGTTGGCCCTCGAAACGAACGTACAAGCATCGAACCGACCACTGGAGGTGGGATGCGTGAGCTGACCAAGGATTCCGTTGTTGGTCCCCCTCGGTTGTTGCCCTAAACGCTATCGATAGCCTCTGGCCCTTGGTTGGTCGAGACCGGGAATGCGCTACGTATGTTTAAGTCAACCCATTAAATGAGCGAGCGGGCACTCAGCCGGCCGGAGAGCCAAAATACGGAAGCTGAGGATCGACTAGAATGTGCAACCCAGAATGCGTAAGCCAAGTGCCAGCACCTATCGCACATCATGTGCGCACACCCCTCGGCCCTCCCAATCGCAGGAACCCCCGATGCCGCCAGTTATGTTCTTCAATAATTTTTCGGTGAGGGTGCCTCGGGTAAAAAAAATTGTGGCACCAGCAAATGCCTGAGCCCAGCATGTGCACCGTGCCTTAAAATCGAACTTCGGCTAAGGCCTCGACCATCAATGGCACATGACGACGTATAGTGATGGCACATGCATCGACCATCATCGGCACAGGCTGCCCTTTGGTACGGGCAGTTGCCTCGACCGCCATCGGCACAAGCTGGGCCTTGGTGTAGACGGTTTCCTCGATCACCATCGACACATGCCGGCCCTTGGTGCAGGCGATTGCCTCGACCACCATCGACACAAAATGGCCCATGGTGCGGGTGGTTGCATCGAACACCATCGGCACATGCTGGGCCGTGGTTCGGGTGGTTGGCTCGACTACCATTGGCACATGACGAGCCTCGACCGACTCCTAAAACGAGCATGCGAGCACTGAACCAACTGTTGGGGGTGGGATGCACGAGTCGACCAAGGATCCCGCTGTTGGTCCCCCTCGGTTGTCGCCCCAAACGTCGTCGATAGCCTCTGGCCCTTTGTTGGTCGAGATCGGAAATGCACTATGTATGCCTAAGTCAACTCGTGAAACAAGCGTACGAACGTTCAGCTGATCGAAGAGCCAGAATACATAAGCCGAGGATCAGCCCGATCCCCCTCTGCGTGCTACTAATCCCGTTGTAGGTCCCTCGGTCTGATTGTCACTTAGACAGGGAATGAACTCCGTATGCCTAAGCCAACCCATGAAATGAGCGTACAGGCGTTGAATCGATTGGAGAGGTAGGATGTGCAAGCCGAGGATCGACCCGATCCCCCTCTGTGTGCTACTGTTGATCCCGCTGCCCTTCCAATCTTAGACTGGGAATGGACTTCGTATGCTTAGACTAGGAATGAACTCCGTATGCCTAAGTTAACCTATGAAATGAGCGTGTGGGCACTGAGCCGATCGGAGGGCATAATGCGCAAGTCAGGGATCGACCCAATTTCCCTCTACGTGCTGTCGGTCCCGCTACCACAACCCTCAGTCCGGCTAGGGCTTAGACATGAAATGAACTCCTTATGGCTACGCCAACCCACGAAACGAGCATGCTGGCGCTCAGTCGACCGTAGAGGCAGAATGTGCAAGCTGGGGATCGACCCGATCCCCCTCTACGTGCTGCTGTCGATCCCGCTACCGGACTGATCTTAGACTAGGAATGATCTCTGTATGCTTAGACTGGGAATAAACTCCGTATGCCTAAGTTAACCCACGAAACGAGCATGCGTGCATTGAGCTGGCCAGAGAGGCATAATGCGTAAGCCGTGGATCGGCCTGGTTCCCCTCTGCGTGCTGTCGGTCCCGTTGCCACAACCCTCGGTCTGGCTGGGGCTTAGACATGGAATGAACTCCGTATGCCTAAGCCAGCCCATGAAATAAGCGTGCGGGCGCTCAGCCGACCAGAGAGGTAGAATGCGCAAGCTGGGGATTGGCCTGGTCCCCTGCATGCTGCCGATCCTGCTGTCGCAACCCTTGGTCCGGTCCAATCTTAGACTGGGAATGAACTTTGTATGCTTAGACTGGGGATGAACTCCGTATGCCTAAGTCAACCCACGAAATGAGCGTACGGGCACTCAGTCAGCTAAAGAGGCAGGATGTGCAAGCCGGGGATCGACCCGATCCCCTCTATGTGCTGCCAATCCCGCTGCGGGTCCTGTTGTTGCAACCATGGATCCAGTCCGATCTTAGACTGGGAGCGCACTGCGTATGCCTAGGTCAACCCGTGAAATGAGCGTGCGGGCACTTAGCCGGCCGAAGAACGGGATGCGCAAGCCGTGGATCGATCGAGTGGTAGGTAGGTTTAGGCACATCGTCATATTTCTGTTGTGCCAATGCAATTTTTATGGCTTGAAAATTCATACAATAGTCCCCTAAGCCTTCATGTGAAGTTTCGTGGCAAGACGACCCATTTTCTATTTTTCACGATTTTCAAAACTTTTTGTAGTTCGAGATTTTTTTTAATTTTTTTAGAAGGAGTTTTGGCCCCAAATTTGGTGGACGTGATCCTTGTATTTTTGTTGGCACACACAAACAAATTCAGCTAAAAACTCAAAGTGGAGAAGATTTTGTGACCGCTTGAAAAAAAATCCCTATTTCAGGCACTTTAATGGCTACTAGGAGCAAACCTATAAAATCTCAAATGCTCTCTAAGGGGGTGTGAGTTCTAGAGGTTTGATGAGGGATAGGTGGCCATTATAAGTGCCAAGTACCAGCACCCATCGCACATCATGTGCGCACACCCCCCGACCCCCCCAGTTGCGGGAACCCCCAATGCCGCCGGTTAGGTTCTCCGATGATGCTCCGACGATGGTGCCCCGGGCAAAAAAAATGTGGCACCAACACATGCCCGAGCCCAGCATGTGCACCATAGCTCAAAATTGAACTTCCGCCAAGGCCTCGACCATCAATGGCACAAGATGGCGCATGGTGATGGCACATGCATCGACCATCATCGGCACAGGCTACCCTTTGGTATGGGCACTTGCCTCGACCACCATCGGTACAAGCTGGGCCCGAGTGCAGATGGTTGCCTTGATTACCATCGACACATGCTTACCCTTGGTGCGGGCATTTGCCTCGACTACCATCGACACAAGATGGCCTCTGGTGCAGGCGGTTGCATCGAACACCATCGACACATGCTGGGCCGTGGTACAGGCTGTTGCCTCGACCACCATCGGCACATGCCGAGCCCCCGTCGGCCCCTGAAACAAGCGTACGAGCATCGAACCGACCGCTGAGGGTGGGATGCATGAGCCGACCAAGGATCCCGCTGCTGGTCCCCCTCAGTTGTTACCCCAAACGCCATCGATAGCCTCTGGCCCTTGGTTGGTCGAGACCGGGAATGCACTACATATGCCTAAGTTAACCCATAAAATGAGCGTTCGGGCGTTTAGTCGGCTGGAGCACCAGAATGTGCAAGCCAAAGATCAGCCTGATCCCCCTCTACGTGCTGTCGATCCTGCTACGAGTCCCTCGGTCCAGTTGGGGCTTAGACCAAGATTGAACTCCGTATGCGAAAGTCAACCCATGAAACGAGTGTACGGGCACTCAACCGGTTGGAGAGGTAAGATGTGCAATCCGAGGATTGGCCCAATCCCCCTCTGCGTGCTGCTACCGATCCCGTTGCCGGTCTGATCTTAGACTGGAATCAACTCCGTATGCTTAGACTGGGAATGAACTCCGTATGCCTAAGTTAACCCATGAAGCGAGCATGCGGGCACTGAGCTGGCCAGAGAGGCATAATGCGCAAGCTGGGGATTGGCTTGGTCCCTCTCTACATGCTGTCAGTCCCACTGTGACAACCTTCGGTCCGGTTGGGGCTTAGAAATGGAATGAACTCCGTATGCCTAAGCCAACCCACAAAACGAGCGTGCGGGCACTCAGCTGGCCGGAGAGGTAGAATGCACAAGTTGGGGATCGACCTGATCCACCCCTGTATGCTGCCGATCCTGTTGCTGGTCTTTCTACCACAACCCTTGATCCGATCCGATGTTAGACTGGGAATGAAATCTGTATGCTTAGACTGGGGATGAACTCCGTATGCCTAAGTCAACCCATGAAATGGGTGCGCGAGCGCTCAGCTGACCAAAGAGGCAGGATATGCATGTCGAGGATCAACCTGGTCCTCTCTGTGTCCTGTCGATCTCACTGTGGGTCCTGCTACCTCAACCCTCGGTCCAGTCTGATCTTAGACTGGGAGCACACTACGTATGCCTAGGTCAACCCATGAAACGAGCGTGCGAGCACTTAGCTAGCTAGAGAGGCGGGATGCACAAGCCATGCATCGATTTTGTGGTAGGTGGGTTTAGGTACATCTTCATATTTCTACCGTGCCAATGCCATTTTTATGGCTTGTAAATTCATACAATGGTCCCCTAAGCCTTCATGTGAAGTTTCGTGGCAAGACGACCCGTTTTCTATTTTTCACAATTTTCAAACTTTTTTGCAGTTCGAGATTTTTTAAAATTTTTCTAAAAGTAGTTTTGGCCCCAAATTTGGTAGACATGATCCTTGTATTTTTGTTGGCACGCATAAACAAATTCATCTAAAAACTCGAAGTGGAGAAAATTTTGTGACCGTTTGAAAAAAATGTCCCCATTTCAGACACTTTAAAGGCTACTGGGAGCAAACCTATAAAATCTCAAATGCTCTTTAAGGGGGTGTGAGTTCTTGAGGTTTCATGAGGGATAGGGGGCCAATATAAGGGCCAAGTACCAGCACCCATCGCACATCATGTGCGCACACCCCCCGGCCCCCCAATCACCGAAAACCCTAATGTTGCCAATTAGGTTCTCCGACGATTCTCTGGTGGTGGTGCCTTGGGCGAAAAAAAAGTGGCACCAGCACATGGCTGAGCCCAGCATGTGCACCGTGGCTCAAAATTGAACTTTAGCCAAGGCCTCGACCATCAATGGAACATGGTGGCATATAGTGATGGCACATGCATCGACCATCATCGGCACAGGCTACCCTTTGGTACGGGCACTTGCCTCGACCGCCATCGGCACAAGTTGGGCCCTAGTACGAACGGTTGCCTTGATCACCATTGACACATGCTGGCCCTTGGTGCGGGCGATTGCCTCGACCACCATTGGCACAAGATGGCCCCTGGTGCGGGCGGTTGTCTCGACCACCATCGGCACATACCGAGCCCTGGTCGGCCCCCGAAATAAGCATGTGGGCACCGAACCGACTTTTGAGTGTGGGATACACAAGCTGACCAAGGATCCCGCTGCTGGTCCCCTCGATTGTTACCTCAGACGCCGTCGATAGCCTTTGGCCCTTGGTTGGTCGAGATCAGGAATGCACTACATATGCCTAAGTCAACCCATGAAACGAGCATCCGGGTGCTCAACCGACCGAAGAGCCAGAATGCATAAGCTGAGGATCAACTCGATCCCCCTCTGCATGCTGTCGATCATGCTACAGGTCCCTCAATCTGATTGGGGCTTAGATCGAGAATGAACTCCGTATGCCTAAGTCAACCCACGAAACGAACGTGTGGGTGCTCAACCAGTCGAAGAGGCAGGATGCGTAAGCCGAGGATCAGCCCGGTCCCCCTCTGTGTGTTGCTATCGATCTCGCTATCGATCAGATCTTAGACTAGGAATAAACTCCATATGCTTGGATTGGGAATGAACTCCGTATGCCTAAGTCAACCCATGAAACGAGCGTGCAAGCGTCGAACTGACCGCTAAGCGGGGATGCATGAGCCGACCAAGGATCCCGCTGCTGGTCCCACTCGGTTGTTGCCCCAAACGTCATCGATATCCTTTGGCCCTTGGTTGGTCGAGACCCGAAATGCACTACGTATGCTTAAGTCAACCCATGAAACGAGTGTACGGGCACTCAGCTGGTCGGAGAGCTACAATGCGTAAGTCGAAGATCGGCCTGGTCCCCCTCTACGTGCTGTCAATCTCGCTACGGCTCCCTCGATCTAGTTGGGGCTTAGATCGGGAATGAACTCTGTATGCCTAAGTAAACCCACAAAATGAGGATGCGGGTGCTCAGCCGATCGGAGAGGTAGGATGCACAAGCTGAGGATCGGGTCGGTCCCCCTCTGCGTGCTATTGTCGGTCTGATCTTAGACTGGGAATGAACTCCGTATGCCTAAGTCAACCCACGAAATGAGCGTGCGGGCACTGAGCAGGCCGAAGAGGCATAATGCGTAAGCCGAGGATCAGCCCGGTCCCCCTCTGCATGCTGTCGGTCCCGCTGCCACAACCTTCAGTCCAACTGGGGCTTAGACATGGAATGAACTCCGTATGCCTGAGCCTGACCATGAAACAAGCGTGCGGGGGCTCATCCGATCGGAGAGGCAGAATGTGTAAGCCGGGGATCGGCCCGATCCTCTCATGCATGCTACCGATCTTACTGCTGGTCCTGCTACCACAACCCTTGGTCTGGTCTATTCTTAGACTAGGAATGAACTCTATATGCTTAGACTGGGGATGAACTCCGTATGCCTAAGTCAACCCATGAAACAAGCATGCGGGCGCTCAGCTGGCTAGAGAGACAGGATGCGTAAGCCGGGGATTGACTCGGTCCCCTCTGCGTGCTGCCGATCTTGCTACGGGTCCTGCTATCGCAACCCCCAGTCCGGTCTAATCTTAGACTGGGAGCGCACTACGTATGCCTAAGCCAACCCACGAAATGAGCGTGCGGGCACTTAGCCAGCCGGAGAGGCAGGATGCGCAAGCCGTGAATCGATCAAGTGATAGGTGGGTTCAGGCACATCTTCATATTTCTACCATGCCAATGCCATTTTTATGGCTTGTAAATTCATACAATGGCCCCTAAGCCTTCATGTGAAGTTTCGTGGCAAGATGACCTGTTTTCTATTTTTCATGATTTTTAAAACTTTTTACAGTTTAGGATTTTTTAAAATTTTTTTAGAACGAGTTTTGGCCCCAAATTTGGTAGACGTGATCCTTGTATTTTTGTTGGCATGCACAAACAAATTTAGGTAAAAACTCGAAGTGGAGAAGATTTTGTGACCGTTTGAAAAAAATGTCCCCATTCCAGACACTTTAATAGCTACTGGGAGCAAACCTATAAAATCTCAAATGCTCTTTAAGGGGGTGTGAGTTCTTGAGGTTTGATGAAGGATAGAGGGCCAATATAAGGGCCAAGTACCAGCACCCATCGCACATCATGAGCACACACCCCCCGTCCCCCCAATTGTCGAAACCTCCAATGCTGCTGGTTAGGTTCTCCGACGATGCTTCGACGATGGTGCCTCGGGCAAAAAAAATGTGGCACAGGTACATGCCCGAGCCCGACATGTGCACTGTGGCTCAAAATCAAACTTCATCCAAGGCCTCGACCATCAATGGCACATGATGGCGCATGGTGATGGCACATGCATCGACCATCATCGGCACAAGCTGCCCTTTGAAGTGGGCACTTGCCTCGACCGCCATCGGCACAAGCTGCCCTTTGGAGCGGGCACTTGCCTCGATCGCCATCGACACAAGATGGCCCCTGGTGTGGGTGATTGCATCGAACACCATCGACAAATGCTGGGCCGTGGTACGGGCAGTTCTCTCGACCACCATCGAAACATGTCGAGCCCCGATCGACCATCGAAACGAGCGTGCAGGCATTGAACCGATCGTTGGGGGTGGGATATGTGAGCCGACCAAGGATCCCGCTGCTGGTCCCCCTTGGTCATTGGCCTAAACACCATCGATAGCCTCTGGCCCTTGATTGGTCGAAACCTGGAATGCACTACATATGCTTAAGTCAACCCATGAAACGAGCGTGTGGGTGTTCAGCTGGTCGGAGAGCCAGAATGTGCAAGCTGAGGATCGGCTCGATCCCCCTCTGCATGCTGTTGCAGGTCCGATCTTAGATTGGGAATGAACTCCATATGCTTAGACTGGGAATGAACTCTGTATGCCTAAGTCAACCCACGAAATGAGCGTGTGGGTGCTCAGCCGACCGGAGGGGCAGGATGCGTAAGTCCAAGATCGACCCGATCCCCATTTGTATGTGACTGTCAGTTCGATCTTAGACTGAGAATGAACTCCATATGCTTAGACTGGGAATAAACTCCGTATCCCTAAGTCAACCCACAAAACAAGCATGTGGGCGCTGAGCAGGTCGGAGAAGCATAATGCGTAAGCCAGGGATCAGCTCAGTCCACCTCTACGTGCTGTCGGTCTCACTACCACAACCCTCGGTTTGGCTAGGGCTTAGACATGGAATGAACTCTGTATGCCTAAGCCAACCAACGAAACGAGCGTGCGGGGGCTCAGTCGATCGAAGAGGCAGAATCGTAAACCGAGGATCGACTCGATCCCCCCCTCCGTGCTGTTGATCCTGCTACTGTAACTCTCGATCCGGTCCGATCTTAGACTAGGAATGAACTTCGTATGCTTACATTAGGGATGAACTCCGTATGCCTAAGTCAACCCACGAAACGAGCGTGCGGGCACTCAATCGGCTAGAGAGGCAGCATGTACAAGTCGGGGATCGACCCTGTCCCCTCTAAGTGCTACCGATCTCGCTATGGGTCCCATTATCGCAACCTTTGGTCTGGTCTGGTCTTAGGCTTGGAATGAACTTGTATGCTTAGACTGGGGATAAACCCCGTATGCCTAAGTCAACCCATGAAATGAGCATGCGGGTGCTCAGCCGACCAGAGAGGCAGGATGAGCAAGCCGAGGATTGACCTTATCCCCTCTGCGTGCTGTCGATCCCGCTATGGGTCCTGCTAACGCCACCCTTGGTCTAGTCTGATCTTAGACTGGGAATGAGCTCCCTATGCTTAGACTGGGGATGAACTCCATATGCCTAAGTCAACCCATGAAACGAGAGTGTGGGAGCTCAACCAGCCAAAGAGGCAGGATGAGTAAGATGAGGATTGACCCGATCCCCTCTGCGTGCTGCCGATCCCATTGCAGGTCCTGCTACCACAACCCTCGATCCGGTCTGATCTTAGATTGGGAGCGCACTACGTATGCCTAAGTCAACCCACGAAACGAGCGTGCGGGCACTTAGCCAATCGGAGAGGCGGGATGCACAAGTCGTGGATCGATCGAGTGGTAGGTGGGTTCAGGCACATCTTCATATTTCTGTCATGCCAATGCCATTTTATGGCTTGTAAATTCATACAATGGTCCCCTAAGCCTTCATGTGAAATTTCATGGCAAGATGACCCGTTTTCTATTTTTCACTATTTTCGAAGCTTTTTGCTGTTTAGGATTTTTTAAAATTTTTTTAGAAGGAGTTTTGGCCCCAAATTTGGTAGACGTGATCCTTGTATTTTTGTTGGCATGCACAAAACAATTTAGCTAAAAACTCGAAGTGGAGAAGATTTTGTGACCGTTTGAAAAAAATGTCCCCATTTCAGACACTTTAATGGCTATTGGGAGCAAACCTATAAAATATCAAATGCTCTTTAAGGGGGTGTGAGTTCTCAATGTTTGATGAGGGATAGGGGGCCAACATAAGGGCTAAGTACCAGCACCCATCGCACATCATGTGCGCACACCCCCCGGCCCCCCAATCGTCGGAGCCCCCAATGCCACCGATTAGGTTCTCCGACGATGCTTTGGCGATGGTGCCCCAAGTGAAAAAAATGTGGCACCAGCACATGCCTAAGCCCAGCATGTGCACCGTGGCTCAAAATCAAACTTCGGCCAAGGCCTCGACCATCAATGGCATAAGATGGCGCATGGTGATGGCACATGCATCGACCATCATCGGCACAGGCTGCCCTTTGGTACGGGCACTTGCCTCGATCACCATCGGCACAAGCTAAGCCCTGATACAGGTGGTTGCCTCGATCACCATCAGCACATGCCGGCCCTTGGTGCGGGCGATTGCCTCGACCACCATCGGCTCAAGATGGCCCCTAGTGCGGGTGGTTGCATCAAACACTATCAGCACATGCTGGGTCGTGGTGCGGACGGATGGTTTGACCGCCATCGACACATGTCGAGCCTCGATCAGCCCTAAAAACAAGCGTGTGGGCACCAAACCCACCACTGGGGGTGGGATACGTAAGCCGACCAAGGATCCCGTTATTGGTCCTCTTCGGTTGTTGCCTTAAAATTCGTCAATAGCCTCTGGCCCTTGATTGGTCGAGACCAGGAATGCACTACGTATGCCTAAGTCAACCCATGAAATGAGCTTTTGGCACTCAATAGATCGGAGAGCCAGAATGCGTAAGCTGAGGATCGGCTCGGTCCCCCTATGCGTGCTGTCGATCCCGCTATGGGTCCCTCAATCCGATTGGGGCTTAAACCGAGAATAAACTCCGTATGCCTAAGTCAACCCATGAAACAAGGATACGGGATCTCAGCCAATCAGAGAGGCAGGATGCACAAGTCGAGGATCAGCCCGATCCCCCTCCGCGTGCTACTGCTGGTTCAATCTTAGACTAGGAATGAATTCGTATGCTTAGACTGGGAATAAACTCTGTATGCCTAAGTCAACCCATGAAATTAGCGTGCGGGCGCTGAGCTAGCCGGAGAGGCGTAATGCACAAGCTGTGGATCGCCCTAGTCCCCCTCTATGTGCTGTCGGTCCTGCTGCCACAAGCCTTGGTCCGATTGGGGCTTAGACATGGAATGAACTCCGTATGCCTAAGCCAACCCATGAAACAAGCGTGTAGGGGCTCAGTCAGCCGGAGAGGCAGAATACGCAAGCTGAGGATCGGCTTGGTGCCCCCCTGCATGCTACCGATCTTGCTACTAGTCCTGCTATCGTAACCTTCGATCCAGTCCGATCTTAGATTGGGAAATGAACTTCGTATGCTTAGACTAGGGATGAACTTCATATGCCAAGTCAACCCATGAAACGAGCGTGCGGGTGCTCAACCGGCCAGAGAGGCAAGATGCACAGGCCGAGGATTGACCCGATCCCCTCTGCGTGCTGTCGATCTCACTGTGGGTCCTACTACCACAACCTTCGGTCTGGTCCGATCTTAGACTGGGAGCGCACTACATATGCCTATGTCAACCCATGAAACGAGCGTGCAGGCACTTAGCCGGCCGGAGAGATGGGATGCGCAAGCCGTGGATCAATCAAATGGTAGGTGGGTTCACGCACATCTTCATATTTCTGCCGTGCCAATGCCATTTTTATGGCTTGTAAATTCATACAATGGTCCCCTAAGCCTTCATGTGAAGTTTCGTGGCATGACGACCCGTTTTCTATTTTTCATGATTTTTGAAACTTTTTACAGTTCCAGATTTTTTAAATTTTTTTAGAAGGAGTTTTGGGCCCAAATTTGGTAAACGTGATCCTTGTATTTTTATTGGTACGCACAAACAAATTCAGCTAAAAACTCGAAGCGGAGAAGATTTTGTGTTCGTTTGAAAAAAATATCCCTATTTCAAACACTTTAATGGCTACTGGGACCAAACTTATAAAATCTCAAATGCTCTTTCAGGGGGTGTGAGTTCTCGAGGTTTGATGAGGGATAGGGGGCCAATATAAGGGCCAAGTACCAGCACCCATCGCACATCATGTGCACACACCCCCGGCCCCCCAATCGCCGGAACCTCCAATGCCGCTTGTTAGGTTGTCTGGCGATGCTCCGACGATGGTTCTCGAGTGAAAAAAATGCGGCACTAGCACATGCCTGAGCCAGCATGTGCACCGTGGCTCAAAATTGAACTTCGACTAAGGCCTCGACTATCGATGGCACATGATGGTGCATGGTGATGGCACATACATCGACCATCATTGACACAAGCTACCTTTTGGTACAGGCACTTGCCTCAACCGCGATCAGCACAAGCTGGGCCCTGGTGCGGGCAGTTGCCTCAACCACCATCGGCACATGTCGTGCCTCAGTCAGCCCCCAAAACGAGCGTGCGGGCACCGAACTGACCGCTGGGGGTGAGATGCGCGAGCCGACCAAGGATCTCGCTGCTGGTCCCCCTTATTTGTTACCCCAAACGCCATCGATAGCCTCTGGCCCTTGGTTGGTCAAGATCGGGAATGCACTATGTATGCCTAAGTCAACCCATGAAATGAGCATGCGGGCACTCAATCGGTCGGAGAGCCAGAATGAGCAAGTCGAGGATCGGCCCGATCCCCCTCTGCGCGCTGTTGATCCCGCTGTGGGTCCCTCGGTTCAGTTGGGGCTTAGACCGAGAATGAACTCTGTATGCCTAAGTCAACCCATGAAACGAGCGTACGGGTGCTCAGCTGACCGAAGAGGTATGATGCGCATGTCGAGGATCGACTCGGTCCCCCTCTGCGTGTTGCTGTCAGTTCGATCTGAGATCGGGAATGAACTCTATATGCTTAGATTGGGAATGAAATCCGTATGCCTAAGTCAACCCACAAAATGAGCGTGCGGGCACTGAGTCAATCGAAGAGGCATAATGAGCAAGTCTGGGATCAGCCCAGTCCCCCTCTACATCCTGTCGGTGTCGCTGCCACAACCCTCGGTCTGGCTGGGGCTTAGACATGGAATGAACTCTGTATGCCTAAGCCAACCCATGAAACGAGCGTACGGGCGCATAGCCGGTTGGAGAGGTAAAATGCCCAAGCCAGGGATCGGCCCCGATCCTTCTTGTGTGCTGTCGATCCTGCTGCTGGTCCTACTACGTATGCCTAAGTCAACCCATGAAAAGAGCGTACGAGCACTTAGCCAGCCGGAGAGGCGGGATACGTAAGCCGTGGATCGATCGAGTGGTAGGTGGGTTCAGGCACATCTTCATATTTTTGCCATGCCAATGCCATTTTTATGGCTTGTAAATTCACACAATGGTCCCCTAAGCCTTCAAGTGAAGTTTCATGGCAAGACGACCTATTTTCTATTTTTCATGATTTTTAAAACTTTTTACGGTTCGGGATTTTTTAAAATTTTTTTAGAAGGAGTTTTGGCCCCAAATTTGGTAGACGTGATCCTTGTATTTTTGTTGGCACGCACAAACAAATTCAGCTAAAAACTCAAAGTAGAGAAGATTTTGTGACCGTTCGAAAAAAATGTCCCCATTTCAGACACTTTAATGGCTACTGGGAGCAAACCTATAAAATCTCAAATGCTCTTTATGGGGGTGTGAGTTCTCGAGGTTTGATGAGGGATAGGGGGCCAATATAAGGGCCAAGTAGCAGCACCTATCGCACATCATGTGCGCACACCCCCCAGTCCCCCCGATCGTCGGAACCCTTAATGCCGTTTGTTAGGTTCTCTGACGATGCTCTGGCGACAGTGCCCCAGGCGAAAAAAATGTGGCACCAGCACATGCCCGAGGCCAACATGTGCACCGTGGCTCAAAATCGAACTTCAACCAAGGCCTCGTCCATCAATGGCACATGATGGTGCATGGTGATGGCACATGCATCGACCATCATTGGCACAGGCTGCCCCTTGGTACGGGAACTTACCTCGACCGCCATCGGCACAAGCTGGGCCTTGGTGCGAGCGGTTGCCTCGATCACCGTCGGTACATGTCAGCCCTTGGTGAGGGTGATTGCCTCGACCACCATCGGCACAAGATGGCCCTTGGTGCGGGCGATTACCTCGAACACCATCGGTAAATGTTGGGCTGTGGTGCAGGCGGTTGCCTCGACCCCCATCGGCACATGCTGAGCCCTAGTCGACCACCAAAATGAGCGTACGGGCACCGAACCGACCATTGGGGGTGGGATGCACGAGCTGACCAAGGATCCTGCTGCTGATCCCTCTCGGTTGTTGCCCCAATCGCCATCGATAGCCTCTGGCCCTTGGTTGGTCGAGACCGAGAATGCACTACATATGCCTAAGACAACCCATGAAATGAGCGTGCGGGTGCTCAGTCGACTGGAGAGCCAGAATGCACAAGCCGAGGATCGATCCAGTCCCCCTCTGCGTGCTACCGATCCCGCTGTAACTCTCTCGATCTAGTTGGGGCTTAGACTAGGAATAAACTCTGTATGCCTAAGTCAACCCACGAAATGAGCATGCAGGGGCTCAACCGACTGGAGAGGTAGGATGCGTAAGCCGAGGATCACCCTAGGCCCCCTCTGCGTGCTGCTGCCAGTCCAATCTTAGAATGGGAATGAACTCCGTATGCCTAAGTCAACCCATGAAACGAGTGTTCGAGTGCTAAGCAGGTCGAAGAGGCATAATGCGCAAGTCGAGGATCAGCCCGGTCCCCCTCTGCGTACTGTCGGTCCCACTGCCACAACCTTCGGTCCGACTGGGGCTTAGACATGGAATGAACTTCATAGGCCTAAGCCAACCCAAGAAACGAGCGTGCGGGGGCTCAACCCGGTCCCCCCTGCATGCCGTCGATCCTGCTGCTGGTCCTGCTACCGTAACCCTCGGTCTGATCTGATCTTAGACTAGGAATGAACTCCGTATGCTTAGACTGGGAGTGCACTACGTATGCCTAAGTCAACCTATGAAACAAGCGTTCGGGCACTTAGCTGGTCGAAGAAGTAGGAAGCGCAAGCTATGGATCGACTCGGTCCCCTCTGCATGTTGTCGATCCCGCTGCAGGTCCTGCTACCGCAACCTTTGATCTGGTTCAATCTTAGATTGGGAGTGCACTACGTATGCCTAAGTTAACCCACGAAACGAGCGTACGGGCACTTAGCCGACCGGAGAGGCGGGATACGCAAGCCGTGGATCGATCAAGTGGTAGGTGGGTTCAAGCACATCTTCATATTTCTGCCATGCCAATGCCATTTTTATGGCTTTTAAATTCATACAATGGTCCCCTAAGCCTTCAAGTGAAGTTTCATGGCAAGATGACCCATTTTCTATTTTTCATGATTTTCGAAACTTTTTACGGTTCGAGATTTTTTAAAATTTTTTAGAAGGAGTTTTGGCCCCAAATTTGGTAGATGTGATCCTTGTATTCTTGTTGGCACGCACAATACAATTCAGCTAAAAACTCAAAGTGGAGAAGATTTTGTGACCGTTTGAAAAAAATGTCCCCATTTAAGACAATTTAATGGCTACTGGGAGTAAACCTATAAAATCTCAAATGCTCTTTAAGGGGGTGTGAGTTCTTGAGGTTTGATGAGGGATAGGGGGCCAATATAAAGGCCAAGTACCAGCACCCATTGCACATCATGTGTGCAAACCCCCCGGCCCCCCAATCGTTGGAACCCCAAATGCCGCCGGTTAGGTTCTTCGGTGATGCTCCAGTGATGGTGCCCCGAGCGAAAAAAATGTGGCACCAACACATGCCCGAGCCCAGAATGTGCACCATGGCTCAAAATCAAACTTCAGCCAAGGCCTCGACCATCAATGGCACATGATGGCGTATGGTCATGTCACATACATCGACCATCATTGGCACAGGCTACCTTTTGGTACGGGCACTTGCCTCGACCGCCATTGGCACAAGCTGGGCCCTGGTGCAGGCGGTTGCCTCGACCACCATCAGCACAAGATGGCCCCTCGTGATGGCGGTTGCATCGAACACCATCGGCACATACTGGGCCGTGGTACGGGTGGTTGCCTCGACCACCATCGACACATGTCGAGCCCCTGTCGACCCCTGAAATGAGCGTGCGGGCACCGAACCAACCACTAGGGGTGAGATGCATGGCTTGTAAATTCATAAAATGGTCCCCTAAGCCTTCATATGAAGTTTCGTGGCAAGACGACCCGTTTTCTATTTTTAATGATTTTCAAAACTTTTTATGGTTCAGGATTTTTTAAAATTTTTTTAGAAGGCGTTTTGGCCCCAAATTTGGTAGATGTGATCCTTGTATTCTTGTTGGCACACACAAAAAAATTCAGCTAAAAACTCGAAGTGGAGAAGATTTTGTGACTGTTTCAAAAAAATGTCCCCATTTCAGACACTTTAATGGCTACTGGGAGCAATCCTATAAAATCTCAAATGCTCTTTAAAGGGGTGTGAGTTCTCGAGGTTTGATGAGGGATAGGGGGCCAATATAAGGGTCAAGTACCAGCACCCCTCGCACATCATGTGCACACTCCCCCTGGCCCCCCCAATTGCTAGAACCCCCAATGCCACCGGTTAGGTTCTCCGACGATGCTCCCGTGATGGTGCCCCGGGCGAAAAAAATGTGGCACCAGCACATGCCCGAGCCCAGCACGTGCACCGTGGCTCAAAATTGAACTTCAACCAAGGCCTCGACCATCAATGGCACATGATGGCGCATGGTGATGGCACATGCATCGACCATCATCGGCACAGGCTACCCTTTGGTACGGGAACTTGCCTTGATCGCCATCTGCACAAGCTGGGCCCTGGTGCGAGCAATTGCCTCGATCACAATTGGCACATGCCGGTCCTTGGTACAGGCGATTGCCTCGACCACCATCGGCACAAGATGGCCCTTAGTGCCGGCGGTTGCATCGAACACCATCGGCATATGCTGGGCCATGGTGCGAGGGGTTGCCTCCACCACCATCGACACATGCTGAGCCTCGATCGACCCCTAAAATGATCGTACGAGCATCGAACCGACCACTAGGGATGGGATGCATGAGTTGACCAAGGATCCCGCTACTGGTCCCCTTCGGTTGTTGCCCCAAACGCCATTGATAGCCTCTGGCCCTTGATTGGTCGAGATCGGGATTGCACTACATATGCCTAAGTCAACACATGAAATGAGTGTACAGGCACTCAACCGATTAGAGAGCCAAAATGCGTAAGTTGAGGATTGACTCGGTCCCCTTCTACGTGTTACCGATCTCGCTGCGGGTCCCTCGATCCGGTTGGGGCTTAGACTAGGAATGAACTCTGTATGCCTAAGTCAACCCATGAAACAAGCGTGTGGGTGCTCAACCGATCAAAGAGGTAGGATGCGTAAGTCGACGATCGACCCGGTCCCCCTTTACATGCTGTTGTCGATCCGATCTTATATTGGGAATGAACTCTGTATGCTTAGACTGGGAATGAACTCTATATGCCTAAGTCAACCCACGAAATGAATGCGCGGGCCTTGAGCGGGCTGAAGAGGCATAATGCGTAAGCCGAGGATCGGCCTGATCCCCCTCTGCATGCTGCCAATCCCACTACCACAACCCTTGGTCCGGCTGGGGCTTAGACATGGAATGAACTTCGTATGCCTAAGCCAACGCACGAAACGAGTGTGCGGGGCCTCAACCGACCGGAGAGGCAGAATGTGCAAGTCGAGGATTGGCCTGGCCACCCCTTGCATGCTGTCGATCCTACTGCTGGTCCTACTGTCGGTGCTGCTACCGTAACCCTCGGTCCGATCCTATCTTAGACTGGGAATGAACTTCGTATGCTTAGACTAGGGATGAACTCCATATGCCTAAGTCAACCCATAAAATGAGCATGCGAGAGCTCAGCCGGCCAGAGAGGCAGGATGCATAAGCCGAGGATCGACACGGTCCCCTCTGCATGCTACCGATCCCACTACGGGTCCTGCTGTCACAACCTTCGGTCTGATCTAATCTTAGACTGGGAGCGCACTACGTATGCTTAAGTCAACCCCCGAAACGAGCATGCGAGCACTTAGCCGGCCGGAGAGGCAGGATGCATAAGCCGTGGATCGATCGAGTGGTAGGTGGGTTTAGGCACATCTTCATATTTCTGCCATGCCAATGCCATTTTTATGGCTTGTAAATTCATACAATGGTCCCCCAAGCCTTCATGTGAAGTTTCATGGCAAGACAACTCGTTTTTTATTTTTCACGATTTTTGAAACTTTTTACGATTCGAGATTTTTTAAAATTTTTTAGAATGCGTTTTGACCCCAAATTTGGTAGATGTGATCACTGTATTTTTGTTGGCACGCACAAAAAAATTCAGCTAAAAACTTGATGTGGAGAAGATTTTGTGACCATTTGAAAAAAATGTGCCCATTTCAGACACTTTAATGGCTACTACGAGCAAACCTGTAAAATCTCAAATGCTCTTTAAGGGGTTGTGAGTTCTTGAGGTTTGATAAGGGATAGGGGGCCAATATAAGGGCCAAGTACCAGCATCCATCACACATCATGTGCGCACACCCCCCAGCCCCCCTAATCATCGAAACCCCTAATGCCGTCGGTTAGGTTCTCCGGTGATGCTCCGACGATGGTGCCTCGGGTGAAAAAAATGTGGCACTAGCACATGCCCAAGCCCAACATGTGTATCGTGGCTCAAAATCAAACTTCAACCAAGGCCTCGACCATCAAAGGCACATGATGGCGCATGGTGATGGCACATGCATCGACCATCATCGGTACAGCCTACCCTTTGGTACGAGCACTTGCCTCGACCGCCATCGACACAAGCTGGGCCCTGGTGTGGGTGGTTGCCTCGATCACCATCGGCACATGGCGGCCCTTGGTGCTGGCGATTGCCTCGACCACCATCGGCACAAGATGGCCCCTGATGCGGGCGGTTGCATCGAACACCATCGGCACATGCTGGGTCATGGTGCGGGCGGTTGCCTCGACCACCATCGACACATGTCGAGCCCCGTTGAGCCCCCGAAATGAGCGTGTGAGCACCAAACCGATCTTTGGGGGTGGGATGCACGAGCCGACCAAGGATCCCGTTGCTGGTCCCCCTCGGTTGTTGCCCTAAACGCCGTCGATAGCCTTTAGCCCTTGATTGGTCGAGACTGGGAATGCACTACGTATGCCTCAGTCAATCCATGAAATGAGCGTGCGGGTGCTCAACTGATCGAAGGGCCAGAATGTGCAAGCCAAGGATCGACCCGATCCCCCTATGTTTGCTACCGATCTTCTTGTGGGTCCCTCGATCTAGTTGGGGCTTAGATCGATAATGAACTCTGTATGCCTAAGTCAACCCACGAAGAGAGCGTACGGGCGCTTAGTTGGTCGGAGAGACAGGATGCACAAGTCGAGGATTGGCTGGGTCCCCCTTTGTGTGCTGCTACTAGTCCGATCTTAAACTGGGAATGAACTCCGTATGCCTAAGTTAACCCACGAAACGAGCGTACAGGCACTAAGCTGGCCAGAGAGGCATAATGCGTGAGCCAGAGATCGGCCCGATCCCCTTCTGTGTACTACCGATCCTGTTGTCACAACCCTCGATCCGACTAGGGCTTAGACATGGAATGAACTTCGTATCCCTAAGCCAAACCTCGAAATAAGCATGCGGGGGCTCAACCGACCGGAGAGGCAGAATGCACAAGTCGAGGATCGGTCCAGTCCCCCCTACATGCTATCGTTCCTGCTACGAGTCTTGCTACCGAAACCCTCAATCCAGTCTGATCTTAGACTGGGAGCACACTACGTATGCCTAAGTCAACCCACAAAATGAGCTTGCGGGCACTTAGCCGGCCGAAGAGACGAGATGTGCAAGCCGTGGATCGATCGAGTGATAGGTGGGTTCAGGCACATCTTAATATTTTTGCCATACCAATGCCATTTTTATGGCTTGTAAATTCATACAATGGTCCCCTAAGCCTTCATGTGAAGTTTCGTAGCAAGATGACCCGTTTTCTCTTTTTCACGATTTTGGAAACTTTTTGCGGTTCAAGATTTTTTAAAATTTTTTTAAAAGAAGTTTTGTCCCCAAATTTGGTAGATGTGATCCTTGTATTTTTGTTGGTACACACAAAAAAATTCAGCTAAAAACTCACAGTGGAGAAGATTTTGTGACCATTTGAAAAAATTGTCCCCATTTCAAACACTTTAATGGCTACTGGGTGCAAACCTATAAAATCTCAAATGCTCTTTAAGGGGGTGTGAGTTCTCGAGGTTTGATGAGGGATAGGGGGCCAATATAAGGGCCAAGTACCAGTAGCCATTGCACATCATGTGCGCACACCCCCCGGCCCCCCCAATCGCAGGAACCCCCAATAACGCTGGTTAGGTTCTCCGATGAAACTCCTGTGATGGTGCCCCGGGTGAAAAAAATGTGGCACCAGCACATGCTTGAGCCCAGCATGTGCACCGTGGCTCAAAATCAAACTTCAACCAAGGCCTTGACCATCAATGTCACATGATGGCGCATGGTGATGGCACATGCATCGACCATCATCGGCACAGGCTACCCTTTGGTACGGGCACTTACCTCGACCACCATCGGCACAAGCTGGGCCCTAGCACGGGCGGTTGCCTCGACCACCATCAGCACAAGATGGACCCTGGTGCGGGCAGTCGCATCGACCACCATCGACACATGCTGGGCGATGGTGCGGGTGGTTTCCTCGACCACCATCGACACATGTTAAGCCCCGGTCGGCCCCGAAATGAGCGTGCGGGCACCGAACCGATCACTGGGGGTGGGATACGCAAGTCGACCAAGGATCCCGCTACTGGTCCCCCTCAGTTGTTGCCCCAAACGCCATCGATAGCCTTTAGCCCTTGGTTGGTCGAGACCGAAAATGCACTACGAATGCCTATGTAAACTCATGAAATGAGCGTGCGGGTGCTCAGCCGATTGAAGAGCCAAAATGCATAAGTCGAGGATCGACCTAGTCCCACTCTACGTGCTGTCAATCCCGTTGTGGTTCCATCGGTCCGGTTGGGGCTTAAACCAAGAATGAGCTCTGTATGCCTAAGTCAACCCACGAAATGAGCGTGCTGGCACTCAGTCGGTCGGAGAGGTAGGATGCGCAAGCCGAAGATCGGTCTGGTCCCCCTCTACGTGCTGCTATTGGTCTGATCTTAGATTGGGAATGAACTCTGTAAGCTTAGAATGGGAATGAACCCATATGCCTAAGTCAACCCACAAAATGAGAGTACGGGCGCTGAGCAGGCCGAAAAGGCATAATGCGTAAGCCAAGGATTGAACCAATCCTCTTCTGCGTGCTATCGGTCCCGCTGCCACAAGCCTCGGTCCGGTTGGGGCTTAGACATGGAATGAACTCCGTATGCCTAAGTCAACCCACAAAACGAGCGTGCGGGCACTTAGCAGGCCAGAGAGGCAAGATATGTAAGTCGGGGATCGACCTGATCCCCTTTGCGTACTATCGATCCTACTGTGGGTCCTGCTACCGCAACCCTTGGTCCAATCCAATCTTAGACTAGGAGCACACTATGTATGCCTAAGTCAACCCACAAAACGAGCGTGCGGGCACTTAGCCGACGGAGAGGCGGGATGCGCAAGCCGTGGATCGATCGAGTGGTAGGTGTGTTCAGGCACATCTTCATATTTCTTCCATGCCAATGCCATTTTTATGGCTTGTAAATTCATACAATGGTCCCCTAAGCCTTCATGTGAAGTTTCGTAGCAAGATGACCCGTTTTCTCTTTTTCACGATTTTGGAAACTTTTTGCGGTTCAAGATTTTTTAAAATTTTTTTAAAAGAAGTTTTGTCCCCAAATTTGGTAGATGTGATCCTTGTATTTTTGTTGGTACACACAAAAAAATTCAGCTAAAAACTCACAGTGGAGAAGATTTTGTGACCATTTGAAAAAATTGTCCCCATTTCAGACACTTTAATGGCTACTGGGTGCAAACCTATAAAATCTCAAATGCTCTTTAAGGGGGTGTGAGTTCTCGAGGTTTGATGAGGGATAGGGGGCCAATATAAGGGCCAAGTACCATCACCCATTGCATATCATGTGCGCACACCCCCCGACCCCCCAATCACCGAACCCCCAATGCCGTCGGTTAGGTTCTTCAGCGATGGTCCGACGATGGTGCCCCGGGTGAAAAAAATGTGGCACCAGCACATGCCTGAGCCCAGCATGTGCATCGTGGCTCAGAATTGAACTTTGGCCAAGGCCTCAACCATCAATGGCACATGATGGCACATGGTGATGGCACATGCATCGACCATAATCGGCACAGGCTACCCTTTGGTACAGGTGTCATGGGCTCCGACCTTTGACTCAGAATTCATGTGACCTTAGGCTTGGAATCTCCTCCTTTATGCCTAAGTCAGCCTAAAACACAAGCGTGCGGGCACTAGAATAATGGGAAGGGTTGATTTTCAGGGTCAACCAAATCTGCCAGGATGCTCCTGCTGATCCTACCTGTTTCCAGAAGCTTCCTTTACGTGTCCAGCACCTTGGGCCCTTCTGGATGTGGGGTGGGCAGCTTGTATGCCGGGCCTTGATCTCACGGGCTGGCCTGCAAGTTGGGCGAACATTTTGAACTTGTTTGCTAGGCTTTGCATGCAGATACCTACCAGCACACCTGGTCTATGGGCCTCAATCTCTGGCTCACCTGCTGGTGGGCCTGATTTGCCTGGCGCGCCTGCCCAGGGTGTGACATTCTCCCCCACCTCATTGCATCTTTTGCATGGTACTGCCTAATCTGGTCCCCGTACTACCGTAAGTCATCTGCTGGTTCCCAGCTCGCCTCACTTTTTGAAAGTCCCTTTCAGCACACCAAGTACTCTTATCTTGGCTGATAGTTCTTCCGTCTCACCTCTCGGTCAGCTATGATGCTGTGGACCTCCTTTTCATATGAGGCCCTTGCTCCCAATGGCACACGCTTTGACTCTGCCCATCCTGGATCTCCCTTATCCTCATGGAATGGCTTGAGCATGCTCACATGGAACAATGGGTGTACCGTCAGCTTAGGTGGCATATCCAGCTTGCAGGCAACCTTGCCTACCCTATTGACTACTCGAAAAGGTCCCTCATACCTCCCGACTAGGCTTTTGTACAGCCCCATGTGGCGCACAATGGGATGCAGCTTCACCAACACCAAGTCTCCAACTTGGAACTGCACGTCCCACCTATTCTGGTCTGCCCACTTCTTCGACCTCTTGGCCGCCTTTTGAAGACAAACTCTGGGCAAGTCAATTTGCTCCTGCCATGCCTTGGCAAACTTGTATGTTGCTAGATTTGGCCTTGTATAACCTGCAGCAATCGAACCGGGTGTTAGTGGTTGTTGCCCTGTCATAACCTCAAATGGGCTCTGGTTCATTACCTCGCTCCTTTGCAAGTTGTAGGAAAACTGCGTAACATCTAGCAGCTTTGGCCAGTTTCTTTGTGTAGCACTCACATAGTGCCTGAGGTAGACCTCCAATAGTCCATTCACTCATTCTGTCTGCCTATCGGTCTGTGGATGCATGCTAGTGGAAAAGTTCAAGTCTGACCCCAACAGCTTGAACAACTTAGTCCAGAACCTACCCGTGAAACACCCGTCCTGATCACTAACAATGGTCTTCGGCACTCCTCAGTACTTAACCATGTTCTTCAGGAACAATCGAGCTGCCTCCTCGACTGGGCACTCCTTGGTTGCTGGAATGAAGATTCCATATTTGGAAAACCTGTCCACCACTACCATGATGCTTCTAAACCCTTCTGCTTTGGGTAGACCGACTATAAAGTCCAGAGAAACACTCTTCCACGGTCACTCTGGCACTGGCAATGGCTCTAAGAGACCGCCTGGTTTCTTGAGCTCCATCTTGTCCTGTTGGTACATAAGATAAATCTTCACATAAGCCTTCACATCGTCCCTTATGTGCGGCCAATAGTATCGGTCCTCAATTAGCGCCAAGGTGCGGGCTCACTCCGGGGTGTCCAACCCACCTTGAATCATGACATTCTTGCAAAACTTCCTTGCAGAGCTTCTCATGCTGCGACACAAATAGTCTACTACCCCTGGTGTACAGCAAGCCATCCTATAACCAAAATTGCCTAGTCTTACCTTGCTGGGCGTACTCCATCAAAGCCTTGGCTGTAAAATCATGCGCAAGTCCCTCATTGATGTGTGGCACCAGTGACCCCTCTGGTTGGCTAATGGTAGCAAGGTTAGCCTTCCTTCTCAGGGCATCTGCCACTAGGTTCGCCCGCCCCGACTTGTACTCCATCTGGAAATCAAATTTTGTAAGAAAATCTTGCCATCTCGCTTGCTTGGTGGATAGCTTCTTTTGCATCTGGAAGTAGTTGGTCACTACATTGTCCGTCCTCACCATGAACCTCCATCCCAAATAGGTAATGGCACCAAGTGCGCAAGCAGTGCACCACTGCAGTAATCTCCTTCTCTTGGACCATTTACCTACGTTCAGTCTCATTCAGCTTCTTGCTCTCGAATGCGACTGGACGTCCCTCCTGCATCAACACGCCCCCTATGGCAAAGTCTGATGCATCCGTATGCACCTCATACGGCTTGGCATGGTCTGGCAAGGCCAAGACTGGCTCCTCGGTCACAGCTCGCTTCAACCTGTTAAAGGCTTCCGGTACCCTGCGCTCCACTCTCATGCTCTCCCTTTCTTGAGCAAGTCAGTCAATGGTGTGGCTATTGCTGAGTGACCTTTGATGAAGTACCTGTAGTAGTTAACCAGCCCAAGGAATGATCTCAACTCAGTGACCTTGCTTGGCGGTTGCCACTCCAGAATGGCATGTATCTTACCTTCATCCACGCGTATCCTGCCATCTCCCACTATGTGGCCAAGGAACGGGATCTCCTGTTGGGTGAATGAGCACTTTTCCCTTTTGAAAAAATAGCTTGTGCGCCCGTAACACCTCGAACACCTCGAACACTTGTCTCAACTGGTCTACATGCTCTCCTAAAGTTTGGTTGTAGATCACAATGTCATCCAAATAAACCACAACAAACCGATCAAGGAATGACTGAAGTACCTTGTTCATAAGGGTGCAGAATGTTGCTGGGGTGTTCGTGAGTCCGAAAGGCATCACTAAAAACTCATACGAACCATACCTAGTGACACATGCTATTTTTGGCTCATCTCCCTTCGCGATCCTGACTTGATAGTAGCCTGACCTCAAATCTAGCTTGGTGAACCACCTTGCACTCCCAAATTGATCGAACAAGTCCGCAATGAGTGGGATGGTGTACCTGTTCTTGATGGTTAGCTTGTTCAAAGCCCGTAGTCTATGCACAGCTGCAACGACCCATCATGCTTGCGCTGGAATAGAACGGTGCACCATAGGGTACTTTCGATGGCCTGATGAAGCCAGCATCAACTAACTCTTTGAGTTGCTTCCTCAACTTTTCTAACTCTGGTGGAGACATTCAGTAAGGGGCTCTAGCTGGTGGCTTGGCCTCAGACACCAGCTCGATCTTGTGGTCCACCTCTTTCTTAGGTGGTAGCTTGCTAGATAGCTTTACGGGCATCACATCATTAAAGGTCTTCAGCACCTTTAGCACCTCCAAGGGTGACTCGATCTCCTTCTCCCTTGGCTCATCATATTTCAAGGCTGCCAAGAACATGTCTTCTTTTCTGCTTACCACCTTGGCAAATTGGATGGCTGACACCACCCGCGACCTAACTCCAGAACCTCTCCTCAATGGCACTCGGCATTGGTACCGTGCATCCAAGATGCAAACACAATCAGCAAAAGGCATAAGGAGGGCATTAATCCGAACAAGGAAATCCACCCTAATCACAAACTCATAGTCATCAAGGGGTATTACCTCTATGGTCTCTTTGCCTTTCCAGTCTTTAAGCTGCAACTCCACTCCCCGTACTACTCCAATGGTTGGAACCTCCTTGGAGTTCACCGTTTTAATGGTACCAGTCCCTTTTTGCACCTTTAGTTCGAGCTTCCGAGCTCCATCACCTGAAATAAAAAGATGTGAGGCACCTGTGTCCACTAGTGCACTCACCTTCTGACCCGCAACCATTAGATCCGTAAATATCAAGCCCTTTGGCTTACGACTCCCCTTACTCTGGACAGCATTGAGCACCAACAACCCAAGCTTTACTGCCCCTAACTCTGGCTCCTCGTCAGACACCTTGTCTATAGTAGCCAGCTTGCCTTCTGCAGGTAATTGCGTGCTATGTGGCTCCCTCCACATAGGTAGCATGCTAGTGGCTCTTGGTCCCCCTTTGCTTTCCACTTGCCTACTGGTGGCTCCCTCTCACCATCCTTGGTTGAACGTTCTCGATCTCCATTCTTGGACTCCCAGTCATGATCCTTCCCCTTGGACTGCTTCTTTAGGTCCCTATTGTCCCTGCCCTTACCTTGGGCTTGGTAGACTCGAACTTGTTCAGAGGCTTGAACTCTATCAAGGCCTTAGTAGTAGTCATGGCTTTAGCCAAGTCATGAACTCCCCTCCTTTGTAGCTCATGCTTCACCCACAACTTCAGCCCATCCATGAAAGCAAATAAGGCATCCCTTTCACCTAGATCCAAGATCTGTAGCATCAGTTCAGAGAATTTTTGGACATACTCCCTTATGTCCCTTTGCTGGCTCAGCCTGTGTAATTTTGCCCACGTCTCATCATCGGCATACTCCGAGTAAAATTGTTCTCTGAACTCCTTTTGGAACTCTGCCCAGGTTCCAATCTTGGTGCTCCCACGCCTGACATCATCACACCTGCACCTCCACCACAATAAGGCTACATCAGTGAGATACATAGAAGCGGTGCTTACCTTTATCGCCTCGTCTTGCATGCCCATGGCCTGGAAGTACTGCTCCATACCCCATAGGTAGTTGTTTACTTCCTTGGTCACCCTAGTCCCATTGAACTCCTTAGGCTTGGGGACCTCCAATCTGGATTTGGACACTCCAGCAAACATGCCATTCCTAATGGCAGTCTTGCAAGCAACGAACTCACTGGTAAGCTCTTCCATCCGTTGGCACATGGCCTCCATGCCATCGCACAAGGTCAGCACTTCAGCCTCCAAGGCCTTATTCTTCTAGGTGATCATGTACATGCCTTTGTTGAGAGCGGCTTCGAACTCACTTTGGATCTCCTCCCCCATGGAGTCTAGTGATGCAATGTGAGTCTCTACTTCCTTAAGCTTCTCCCCCATGTCGCCCACGGTCACCTCCACCATGGCCAGCCTACCGTTCATGGTAGACCAAATATCTCTAGAACTGGCTTTCTTACCTCTTCCACACCCATGCTCTTGGGCCTCTGGTTGTTGGCTAGCAACATCACTTTGAGATGCCATCTCCTCAATCATGATCTAACCTACACACCACAAACACGTAGAATCAAACTTGCTCTGATACCAACTATCATAGGCTCCGACCTTAGACTTAGAATCTGTGCGGCCTTAGGCTTCGAATCTCATCCTTTATGCCTAAGTCAGCCTAAAACACAAGCGTTGGGCACTAGAACAATGGGAAGGGCTGATTACGCAAGTTAAAAAGAAACAGGATAACAAGACAAAATTATAGAAATGCTCTTGTATTCACTGAAATAGAAGTTTTTGATGGTGTACAAATAAGGGTGGAGAAGCCCTCTATTTATAGTTGAGGCTCCAGCTACACTTAATGGCAATATCCCTAGAATAAAGGCTAAAATCAAGGGATTATATAGATTACAATCAATTAGGATGCTAACTCCTGATTTTCAGAGTCAACCAAATCTGCTAGGATGCTCTTACTGATCCTGCCTACTTCTAGAAGCTTCCCTTACGTGTCCAGCACCTTGGGCCCTTCTGGATGTGGTGCAGGTAGCTTGTATGCTAGGCCTTGGTCTCATGGGCTGGCCTGTATGTTGGGCGGGCGTTCTGAACTCGTTTGCCAGGCTTTGCGTGTAGATACCCGCCAGAACGCCTGGCCTGTGGGCCTCAACCTCTGGCTCACCTACTGATGCGCCTGATGTGCCGGTGCACCTGCCCAGGGCCTGACACGTGCACTTGCCTTGACCACCATTGATATAAGCTGGGCCCTAGTGCGAGCGGTTGCCTCGACCAACATCGGCAAAAGATGGCCCCTAGTGCAGGCAATTACATCAAACACCATCGATACATCCTGGGCCGTGGTGCGGACGGTTGCCTCGACCACCATCGGCACATACCGAGCCCCAATCGACCCCCAAAATGATCGTACAAGCATCGAACCGACTATTGGGGGTGGGATGCACGAGCCGACCAAGGGTCACGCTGCTGGTCCCCCTCGGTTGTTGCCCAAAACGTCGTCGATAGCCTCTGGCCCTTGGTTGGTCAAGATCAGGAATCCACTATGCATGCCTAACTCAACCAATGAAACGAGCGTACGGGTGCTCAGTCCGGTCGGAGAGCCAGAATGTGCAAGCCGAGGATCGACCCGGTCCCTCTCTGCGTGCTGTCGATCCTGCTGCAGTTCTCTCATTTCGGTCGGGGCTTAGACCGGGAATGAAGTCCGTATGCTTAAGTCAACCCGTGAAACGAGTGGGTAGGTGCTCAACTGACTACAGAGGCAGGATGTGCAAGCCGAGGATTGGCCCAATCCCTCTCTACGTGCTGTTATCGATCCCACTACCTGTCCGATCTTAGGTTGGGAATGAACTCCATATGCTTAGACTAGGAAGAAACTCTGTATGCCTAAGTCAACCCATGAAAGAGCGTGTGGGCACTGAGCCGGTCGGGGAGGCATAATGCGTAAGTCGGGGATCGACCCGATCCCCCTCTGGGTGCTGTTGGTCCCGCTGCCACAACCCTCGGTCCGACTGGGGCTTAGACATGGAATAAACTCTGTATGCCTAAGCCAACCCAAGAAACGAGCGTGTGGGTGCTCAACCATCCGGAAAGGTAGAATGCACAAGCCGAGGAGTGGCCTGGTCCCCCCCTGTATGCTGTCGATCCTGCTACTGGTCCTGCTGTCGCAACCTTCGGTCTGGTCTGATCTTAGACTGGGGATGAACTCCGTATGCCTAAGTCAACCCATGAAACGAGCGTACGGATGCTCAGCCGGCCAAAGAGGCAGGATGCGTAAGTCGAGGATCGACCTGGTCCCCTCTGCATGCTATCGATCTCGTTGTAGGTCTTGCTACCGTAACCCTCAGTCTGACCCGATCTTAGAGTGGGAGCGCACTACGTATGCCTAAGTCAACCCATGAAACGAGCGTACGGGCACTTAGCCGGCCAGAGAGACGGGATGCGCAAACCGTGGATCGGTCGAGTGGTAGGTGGGTTCAAGCACATCTTCATATTTCTATCGTGCCAATGCCATTTTTATGGCTTGTAAATTCATAAAATGCTTCCCTAAGCCTTCATGTCAAGTTTTGTGGCAAGACGACCCATTTTCTCTTTTTTACGATTTTTGAAACTTTTTGCAGTTCAGGATTTTTTAAAATTTTTTTAGAAGGAGTTTTGGCCCTAAATTTGGTAGCCATGATCCTTGTATTTTTGTTGGCGCGCACAAACAAATTCAGCTAAAAACTCAAAGTGGAGAAGATTTTGTGATCGTTTGAAAAAAATGTCCCCATTTCAGACACTTTAATGGCTACTGGGAGCAAACCTATAAAATCTCAAATGCTTTTTAAGGGGGTGTGAGTTCTCGAGGTTTGATGAGGGATAGGGGGCCAATATAAGGGCCAAGTACCAGCACCCATCACACATCATGTGCGCACACCCCCAGCCCCCCAATCATCGAAACCCTCAATGCCGTCGGTTAGGTTCTTCGACGATGCTCTGGCGATGGTGCCCCGAGCGAAAAAAATGTGGTACCAGCACATGCCCAAGCCCAGCATGTGCACTGTGGCTTAAAATTGAACTTCAGCCAAGGCCTCAACCATCAATGGAACATGATGGTGCATGGTGATGGCACATGCATCGACCATCATCGGCATAGGCTGCCCTTTGGCATGGGCACTTGCCTCGACCGCCATCGGCACAAGCTGGGCCCTGGTGTGGGTGGTTGCCTTGACCACCATCGGTACAAGATGGCCCCTGGTGCGGGTGGTTGCATTGAACACCATCGGCACATGCTGGGCTGTGGTGTGGGCGGTTACCTCGACCACGATCGACACATTCTAAGCCTTGATCGGCCCCTAAAACGAGGGTGCGAACACCTAACCGACCACTGAGGGTGGTATGCACGAGCCGAAAGGATCCCGCTGCTGGTCCCCCTCGGTTGTTACCCCAAACGCCGTCGGTAGCCTCTGGCCCTTGGTTGGTCGAGACCGAGAATGCACTACGTATGCCTAAGTCAACCCATTAAACGAGCGTGCAGGTGCTCAGCCGATCAGAGAGTAGGATGTGTAAGTCGAGGATTAGCCCAGTCCCCCTCTACGTGCTGCTGATCACACTACGAGTCCCTCAATCCAGTTGGGGCTTAGACCAGGAATGAACTCCGTATGCCTAAGTCAACCCACGAAAGGAGAGCACGGACGCTGAACCGATCGGAGAGATAGGATGCACAAGCCGAGGATCAGCCTGATCCCCCTCTGTGTGCTACTGCCAATCCCGCTGTCGGTCTAATCTTAGACTGGGAATGAACTCCATATGCTTAGACTGGGAATGAACTCTGTATGCCTAAGCCAACCCATGAAACAAGCGTGCAAGCACTGAGCCGACCGGAGTGGCATAATGCACAAGCCGAGGATCGGCTCGATCCCTCTCTGCGTACTGTCGGTCCCGCTGCCACAACACTCGGTCCGACTGGGGCTTAGACATGGAATGAACTCCGTATGCCTAAGCCAACCCACGAAACACGCGTGCGGGTGCTCAGCCGATCAGAGAGGTAGAATGCGCAAGCCGAGGATCGGCCCGATCCCCCCTCTGTGTTACCGATCCTGCTGCTGCACCTGCTATCGTAACCTTCAGTCTGATCCGATCTTAGACTGGGAATGAACTCCATATGCTTATACTGGGGATGAACTCCATATGCCTAAGTCAACCCATGAAACAAGCATGCGGGCGCTCAACCGACCAGAGAGACAGGATGTGCAAGCCGGGGATCGACCCGATCCCCTCTGTGTGCTATCGATCCCACTGCGGGTCTTGCCACCGCAACCCTCAGTCCGGTCTGATCTTAGACTGGGAGCACACTACGTATGCCTAAGTCAACCCACGAAACGAGCGTGCGGGCACTTAACCGACGGGAGAGGCGGGATGCGCAAGCCGTGGATCGATCGAGTGGTAGATGGGTTCAAGCACATCTTCATATTTCTACCATGCCAATGCCATTTTTATGGCTTGTAAATTCATACAATGGTCCCCTAAGCCTTCATGTGAAGTTTCGTGGCAAGACGACCCATTTTCTATTTTTCATGATTTTTGAAACATTTTACGGTACAAAATTTTTTAAAATTTTTTTAGAAAGAGTTTTGGCCCCAAATTTGGTAGACATGATCCTTGTATTTTTGTTGGCACGCACAAACAAATTCAGCTAAAAACTCAAAGTGGAGAAGATTTTGTGACCGTTTGAAAAAAATGTCCCCATTTCAGACACTTTAATGGCTACTAGGAGCAAACCTATAAAATCTCAAATGCTCTTTAAGGGGGTGTGAGTTCTCGAGGTTTGATGAGGGATAGGGGGCCAATATAAGGGCCAAGTACCAGCACCCATCGCACATCATGTGCGCACACCCCCGGCCCCCCCAATCGTCGAAACCTCCAATGCCGCCAGTTAGGTTCTCCGGTGATGCTCCGACGATGGTGCCTCGGGCGAAAAAAATGTGGCACCAGCACATGCCCAGGCCCAGCATGTGCACCGTGGCTCAAAATTGAACTTCGGCCAAGGCCTCAACCATCAATGGCACATGATGGCGCATGGTGATGGCACATGCATCGACCATCATCGGCACAGGCTGCCCTTTGGTACGTGCACTTGCCTCGACCGTCATCGGCACAAGTTGGGCCCTGGTGCGGGCGGTTGCCTCAACCACCATCGGCACAAGATGGCCCTTTGTGCGGGCAGTTACATCGAACAGCATTGGCACATGCTGGAACGTGGTGGGGGCGGTTGCCTCGACCACCATCTACACATGCCAAGGCCCGATCGGCCCCCAAAACGAGCGTGCGAGCACTGAACCGACCACTAAGGCCGGGATACACGAGCCGACCAAGTATCCCGCTGCTGGTTGCCCTCGGTTGTTGCCCCAAACACATTCGATAGCCTCTGCCCCTTGGTTGGTCAAGACCGGGAATGCACTATGCATGCCTAAGTCAACCCATGAAACGAGCGTGTGGGCGTTAAGTCGATCGGAGATCCAGAATGCGTAAGTCGAGGATTGGCTCGGT
This sequence comes from Durio zibethinus, assembly GCF_002303985.1. The sequence goes on along the minus strand of NW_019167971.1, from coordinate 3,380,458 downwards.
CCCCCTCTATGTGCTGCTGATCCTGCTGCGGGTCCCTCAGTCTGGTTGGGGCTTAGACCGAGAATGAACTCTATATGCCTAAGTCAACCCACAAAATGAGCGTGCGGGTGCTCAACCGGTCGAAGAGGCAAGATGCGTAAGCCGAGGATCGACCCTATTCCCCTCTACGTGCTGCTGTCGATCCCGCTACCAGTCTGATCTTAGACTGGGAATGAACTCTGTATGCTTAGACTGGGAATGAACTCCGTCTGCCTAATTTAACCCATGAAACGAGTGTGCGGGCACTGAGCCGGCCGGAGAGGCATAACGCGCAGGCCAGGGATCGACCCGATCCCCTTCTGCGTGTTGTCGATCCTGCTGCCACAACCCTCAGTCTGACTGGGGCTTAGACATGGAATGAACTCTGTACGCCTAAGCCAACCCACAAAATGAGCGTGCGGGCCGGAGAGACAGAATGCACAAGTTGGGGATTGGCCCGGTCCCACCCTGCGTGCTACCGATCCGACTGCTGGTCCTGCTACTGCAACCCTCGATCTTGTCCGACCTTAGATTAGGAATGAACTCCATATGCTTAGACTGGGTATGAACTCCGTATGCCTAAGTCAACACACGAAACGAGCGTGCGGGCGCTCAGCCGGCCAGAGAGGCAGGAGGTGCAAGTCGAGGATCGATCCGATCCTCTCTGCGTGCTGTCGATCCCGCTGCAGGTCCTGCTACCACAACCCTCGGTCCGATCAAATCTTAGACTGGGAGTGCCCTACGTATGCCTAATTCAACCCATGAAACGAGCGTGCGGGCACTTAGCCGATCGGCGAGGCGGGATGCGTAAACCGTAGATCGATTGAGTGGTAGGTGAGTTCAGGCACATCTTCATATTTATGCCATGCCAATGCCATTTTTATGGCTTGTAAATTCATACAATGGTCCCCTAAGCCTTCATGTGAAGTTTCATGGCAAGACGACCCGTTTTCTATTTTTCATGATTTTCAAAACTTTTTACGGTTCGAGATTTTTTAAAATTTTTTTAGAAGGAGTTTTGGCCCCAAATTTGGTAGATGTGATCCTTGTATTTTTGTTGGCATGCAGAAACAAATTCAGCTAAAAACTCGAAGTGGAGAAGATTTTGTGACCGTTTGAAAAAAATGTCCCCATTTTAGACACTTTAATGGCTACTGGGAGCAAACCTATAAAATCTCAAATGCTCTTTAAGGGGGTGTGAGTTCTTGAGGTTTGATGAGGGATAGGGGGCCAATATAACAGCCAAGTACCAGCACCCACCACACATCATGTGCGCACACCCCCTGGCCCCCCCAATCATCGAAACCCCTAATGCCGCCGGTTAGGTTGTCCGGTGATGCTCCAACAATGGTGCCCCGAGCAAAAAAAATGTGGCACCAGCACATGCCTGAGCCCAGCATGTGCACCGTGGCTCAAAATCGAACTTCGGCCAAGGCCTTGACCATTAATGGCACATGATGGCATGGTGATGGTGTCACAGGCTCTGACCTTAGACTCAGAAACCGTGCGGCCTTGGGCTTACAATCTCCTCCTTTATGCCTAAGTCAGCCTAAAACACAAGCGTGCGGGCACTAGAACAATAGGGAGGGTTGATTACGTATGTTAAAGAGAAATAGGATAAGAAGGTAGAATTTTGGAAATGCTTTTGTATTCACTGAAACAAAAGTGTTTGATGGTGTACAAATGAGGGTGGAGCAGCCCTCTATTTATAGTTAAGGCTCTAGCTACACTTAATGGAAATATCCCTAGAATAAAGGCTAAAATCAAGGGATTATACAGATTACAATCAATCAGGATGGTAACTCCTGATTTTAAGGGTCAACCAAATCTGCCAGGATGCTCTGTTGATCCTGCATGCTTCCAGAAGCTTCCCTTGCGTGTACAGCACCTTGGGCCCTTCTGGATGTGGTACGGGTAGCTTGTATGCTAGGCTTTGGTCTCACAGGCTGGATTGCAAGTTAGACGGGCGTTCTGAACTCGTTTGCTAGGCTTTGCGCACAGATACCCGCCAGCACGCTTGGTCTACGAGCCTCAACCTCTGGCTCGCCTGCTGGTGCGCTTGATGTGCCTGGCGCACCCGCCCAGGGCATGACATTCTCCCCCACTTGATTGTGCAATGCCCTCGTTGCGTCTTCTACATGGTACTGCTTGATCTGGTCCTCGAACTGCCATAAGTTATCTGCTGGTTCCCAGCTCACCTCACTATCTAGAAGTCCCTTCCAGTGCACTAAGTACTCTTGTCTTGGCTGATAGTTCTTTCGTCTCACCTCCCGGTCAGCTATGATACTGTGGACCTCCTTCTCATATGAGGCCCTTGCTCCCAATGGTGCACGCCTTGACTCTGCTCGTCCTGGATCTCCCTCATCCTCATGGAACGGCTTAAGCATGCTCACATGGAACACTGGGTGTACCCTCAGCTTGGGTGGCATATCCAGCTTGTAGGCAACATTGCCTACCCTCTTGACTACTCGAAAAGGTCCCTCATACCTCTGGACTAGGCCTTTGTGTAGCCCCCTGTGGCATACAATGGGATACAGCTTCACCAACACCAAGTCTCCAACCTGGAACTGCACTTCCCACCTATTCTGGTCTGCCCACTTCTTTGACCTCTTGGTCGCCTTATGTAGACAAACTCTGGCCAAGTCAGTTTGCTCCTACCATGCCTTGGTAAACTTATATGCTGCTGGATTCGGCCCTGTATAACCTGCAGTAATTAAACTGGGTGTTAGTGGCTGTTGCCCTGTCACAACCTCAAATGAGCTCTAGTTCATTGCCTCGCTCCTTTACAAGTTGTACGAAATCTGCACAATATCTAGCAGCTTTGGCCAGTCCCTTTATGTGGCACTCACATAGTGCCTGAGGTAGACCTCCAATAATCCATTCACTCATTCTGTCTGCCCATCAGTCTGCAGATGCATGCTGGTGGAAAAGTTCAAGTCTGACCCTAACAGCTTGAGCAACTCTATCCAGAACCTACCCGTGAAACGCCGTCCCGATCACTAACAATGGTCCTCAACACTCTCCAGTACTTAACCATGTTCTTCAGGAACAATCGAGCTGCCTCCTCGGCTGGGCACTCCTTGGTTGCTGGAATGAAGATTCCATACTTGGAAAACCTGTCCACCACTACCATGATGCTTCCAAACCCTTCTGCTTTGGGTAGATAGACTATAAAGTCCAGAGAAACACTCTCCCATTGTCGCTCTGGCACTGGCAATGGCTCCAAAAGACCGCCTGGTTTCTTGAGCTCCATCTTGTCCTGTTGGCACACAAGACAAGTCTTCATATAGGCCTCCACATCGTCCCTCATATGCGACCAGTAGTATCGGTCCTCGATCAGTGCCAAGGTATGGCTCACTCCAGGGTGTCCAGCCCACCTTGAATCATGGCATTCTTGCAAAACTTCCTCGCAGAGCTTTCTGTGCTACGGCATAAATAGTCTACTGCCCCTGGTGTACAGCAACCCATCTTGTAACCAAAACTGCCTAGTCTTACCTTGCTGGGCGTACTCCATCAAAGCCTTGGTTGTAAGATCATGCGCAAGTCCTTCGTTGATGCACGGCACCAGTGACCCCTCTGGTTGGCTAATGGCAGCAAGGTTAGCCTTTCTGCTCATGGCGTCTGCCACTAGGTTCACCCGTCCTGGCTTGTACTGCACTTGGAAATCAAATTCTGTAAGAAAATCTTCCCATCTCACCTGCTTGGAGGACAGCTTCTTCTGCATCTGGAAGTAGCTGGTCGCCACATTGTCCATCCTCACCACGAACCTCAACCCCAACAGGTAATGGCGCCAAGTACGCAAGAAGTGCACCACTGCAGTCATCTCCTTCTCTTGGACCGTGTACTTACACTCAGTCTCGTTCAGCTTCCTGCTCTCGAACGTGACTGGACGTCCCTCTTGCATCAACACGCCCCCTATGGCAAAGTCTGATGCATCCGTATGCACCTCATACAGCTTGGCATGGTCTAGCAACACCAAGACTGGCTCCTCGATCACAGTCCACTTCAACCTATCAAAGGCTTCCTGGCACCCTACGCTCCACTCCCATGCTCTCCCTTTCTTGAGCAAGTCAATCAATGGCGTGGCTATTGCTGAGTGACCTTTGATGAAGTGCCTGTAGTAGTTAACCAGCCCAAGGAGCGATCTCAACTTAGTGACCTTGGCTGGCAGTTGCCACTCCAGGATGGCATGTATCTTGCCTTCATCCATGCGTATCCTGCCACCTCCCACTATATGGCCAAGGAAGGGGATCTCCTATTGGGCGAATAAGAACTTCTCCCTCTTGACAAACAGCTTGTGCACCCGCAACACTTCGAACACCTGTCTCAAGTGGTCTACATGCTCTCTCAAAGTCTGGCTGTAGATCACAATGTCATCCAAATAAACCATAACAAACCGATCAAGGAATGATTGAAGTACCTGCAGAATGTTACAGGGTGTTTGTGAGTCTGAAAGGCATCCCCAAGAACTCATATGAACCATACCGAGTGACACATGTTGTCTTTGGCTCATCTCCCTCCGCGATCCTGACTTGGTAGTAGCCCAACCTCAAATCCAGCTTGGTGAACCACCTTGCGCTCCCAAGTTGATCGAACAAGTCCGCAATGAGTGGGATGGGGTACTTGTTCCTGATGGTCAGCTTGTTCAAAGCCTAATAGTTTATGCATAGCTGCAACGACCCATCATGCTTGCACTGGAATAGAACCGGTGCACCATAGGGTGCTTTTGATGGCCTGATGAATCCAGCATCAACTAACTCTTTGAACTGCTTCTTCAACTCCTCCAACTGTGCTGGAGACATTTGGTAAGGGGCTCTGGCTGGTGGCTTGGCCTCGGACACCAGCTCGATCTTGTCATCCACCTCCCTCTTAGGTGGTAGCTTTCTAGGTAGCTTTGCAGGCATCACATCACTAAAGGTCTTCAACACCTTTAGCACCTCCAAAGGTGACTCGGTCTCTTTCTCCCTTGGCTCATCATATTTCAAGGTTGCCAAGAAGGTGTCTTCTTATCTGCTTATCGCCTTGGCAAATTGGATGGCTGACACCACCTGCGACCCAACTTTAGACCCTCTCCTCAATGGCACTAGGCATTGGCACTGTGCATCCAAGATGCAAACACAATCGGTAAATGGCACAAGGAGGGCGTTAATCCGAATAAGGAAATCCAACCCAATCACAAACTCATAGTTGTCAAGGGGTATTACCTCAATGGTCTCCTTGCCTTTCCAGTCTCCAAGCTATAACTCCACTCTTCATACTACTCCAATGGCTGGAACTTCCTTAGAGTTCATCGTTTTAATGGTACCAGTCCCTTTCTGCACCCTTAGTCTGAGCTTTCGGGCTCCATCACCTGAAATAAAAAGATGTGAGGCACCTGTGTCTACCAGTGCACTCACCTTCTGACCCGTAACCATCAGATTCACAAACATCAAGCCCTTTGGCTTACAACTCCCTTATTCTGGACAGCATTGAGCATCAAGGACTTAAGCTTTGCTGCCTCTGACTCTGGCTCCTCATCAGACTCCTTGTCTATAGCAGCCAGCTTGCCCTTCTGTGGGTAATTGCATGCTATGTGGCTCCCTCCACATAGGTAGCATGCTAGTGGTTCTCGGTCCCCCTTTGCTTTCCACTTGCCTGTTGGTGGCTTCTTCTCGCCATCATTGGTTGAACGATCTCGGTCTCCATCCTTGGACTCCCAATCACGGTCCTTCCCTTTGGACTGCTTCTTTCGGTCCCTATCGTCCCTGCCCTTACCCTTGGACTTAGAAGACTCAAACTTGTTCAGAGGCTTAAACTCTATCAAGGCCTCGACAGTAGTCATGGCTTTAGCCAAGTCATGAACTCCCCTCCTTTGTAGCTCATTCATCACCCATGGCTTCAGCCCATCAATGAAAGTAAATAAGGCATCCTTTTCACCTAGATCCGAGATCTGTAGCTTCAGTTCAGAGAATTTTTGGACATACTCCCTTATGTCTCCTTGCTAGCTAAGCCAGCGTAACTTTGCCCGTGCCTCATCATCGACATACTTCAGGTAAAATTATTCTCTGAACTCTTTTTGGAACTCTGCCCAGGTTCCAATCTTGGTGATCCCACGCCTGACATCATCACACCTATGCCTCCACCACAATAAGGCTACATCAGTGAGATACATAGCAGTGGTGCTTACCTTTATCGCCTCGTCTTGCATGCCCATGGCCTGGAAGTACTGCTCCATAGCCCAAAGGTAGTTGTCTACTTCCTTGGCCGCCCTAGTCCCCTTGAACTCCTTAGGCTTGGGGACATCCAATCTAGATTTGGACACTCTGGCAAACATGCCATTCCCAATGGCAGTCTTGCAGGCAATGAACTCACTGGTAAGCCCTTCCATCCGCTGGTGCATGGCCTCCATGCCATCGCACAAGGTCAGCACTTCAGCCTCCAAGGCCTTATTCTTCTGGGTGATCACGTCCATGCCTTTGTTGAGAGCAACTTCCAGCTCACTTTGGATCTCCTCCCTCATGGAGTCTAACGACGCAATGTGAGTCTCTATTTCCTCAAGCCTCTCCCCCATGTCGCCCATGGTTACCTCCACCTTGGCCAGCCTACCGTCCATGGTAGACTAGATATCTCTAGAACTAGCTTTCTTGCCTCTTTCATGCCCATGTTCGTGGGCCTCTGGTTGTTGGCTAGCAACGTCACTTTGGGATGCCATCTCCTCAATCACGATCCAACCTGCACAACACAAACACGCAGAATCAAACTTGCTCTAATACCAACTATCACAGGCTCTGACCTTAGACTCAAAAATCGTGCGGCCTTAGGCTTGGAATCTCCTCCTTTTTGCCTAAGTCAGCCTAAAACACAAGCATGCGGGCACTAGAACAATAGGAAGGGCTGATTATGCAAGTTAAAAAGAAACAAGATAAAAAGGCAGAATTCTAGAAATGCTCTTGTATTCATTGAAACAGAAGTGTTTAATGGTGTACAAATGAGGGTGGAGCAGCCCACTATTTATAGTTAAGGCTCCAACTACACTTAATGGCAATATCCCTAGAATAAAGGCTAAAATCAAGGGATTATACAGATAACAATCAATCAGGATGCTAACTCCTGATTTTCATGGTCAACCAAATCTGCCAGGATGCTCCTGCTGATCCTGCCTGCTTCCAAAAGCTTCTCTTGCATGTCCAGCACCTTGGGCCCTTTTAGATGTGGTGCAGGCAGCTTGGATGCCAGCCTTGGTCTCACGAGCTGGCCTGTAAGTTGGGTGGGCGTTCTGAACTCGTTTGCTAGGCTTTGTGCATAGATACCTGCCAGCATGCCTAGTTTACCAGCCTCAACCTTTGGCTCACCTGCTGGTGCACCTGATGTTCCTGGCGTGCTCGCCCAAGGCGTGACAATGGCACATGCATCGACCATCATCAGCACAGGTTGCCCTTTGTTTCGGGCACTTGCCTCGATCACCTTTGGCACAAACTGGGCCCTGGTACGAGCGGTTGCCTCGACCACCATCGGCACAAGATGGCCCCTGGTACAGATAGTTGCATCGAACACCATTAGCACATGCTGGGTCGTGGTACGGGCGATTGCCTCGACCATCATCGGCACATACCGAGCCTCGGTCGACCCTCGAAACGAGTGTGCGAGCACCAAACCAACCGTTGGGGGTGGGATGCATGAGCCGACCAAAGATCCCGCAGTTGGTCCCTCTCGGTTGTTGCCCTAAACACCGTCGATAGCCTCTGGCCCTTGGTTGGTCGAGATTGAGAATGCACTACGTATGCCTAAGTCAACCCATGAAACGAGCGTGCGGGTGCTCAGCAGGCTGGAGAGCCAAAATGGGCGAGCCGAGGATCGGCCCGGTCCCCTTCTGCATGCTATCGATCTGCTGCGGGTCCTTCAATCCGGTTAGGGCTTAGACCGAGAATGAACTCCGATGCCTAAGTCAACCCATGAAATAAGCATGCGGGCACTCAGCCGACTGAAGAGGCAGGATGCGTAAGCCAAGGATCAGCCTGGTCCCCCTCTGCGTCCTGCTACCGGTCTGATCTTAGATTGGGAATGAACTCCGTATGCTTAGACTAGGAATGAACTCCGTATGCTTAGACTGGGAATGAACTCCATATGCGTAAGTCAACCCATGAAAAGAGCGTGCGGGCGCTGAGCCAGCCAAAGAGGCGTAATACGCAAGCTGGGATGACCCGATCCCCCTCTATGTCCTACCGATCCCGCTGCCACAACCCTCGGTCCGACTAGGGCTTAGACATGGAATTAACTTTGTATGCCTAAGCTAACCCATGAAATGAGCGTGCAGGTTCTTAGTCGGTCGGAGAGGCAGAATGTGCAAGCCAGGGATCAACCTGATCCCCTCTTGTGAGCTACCAATCCTGCTACTAGTCCTGCTATCGTAACCCTCGATCCGGTCTGATCTTAGATTGGGAATGAGCTCCGTATGCTTAGACTGGGGATGAACTCTGTAGGCCTAAGTCAACCTACGAAACGAGCATGTAGACGCTCAACCGGCCAGAGAGGCAGGATACGCAAGCCGGGGATCAACCAGGTCCCTTCTACATGCTACCGATCTCGTTGCGAGTCCTGCAATTGGAACCCTCGATCTGATTTGATCTTAGACTAGGAGCACACTACGTATGCCTAAGTCAAACCACGAAATGAACGTGCGGGCACTTAGCCGACCGGAGAGGCGGGATGCGTAAGCCGTGGATTGATCGAGTGGTAGGTGGGTTCAGGCACATCTTCATATTTCTGCCATGACAATGCCATTTTTATGGCTTGTAAATTCTTACAATGGTCCCCTAAGCCTTCATGTGAAGTTTCGTGGCAAGACGACCCGTTTTCTATTTTTCACGATTTTTGAAACTTTTAATGGTTCGAGATTTTTTAAAATTTTTTTAGGAGTTTTGGCCCCAAATTTGGTAGACGTGATCCTTGTATTTTTGTTGGCATGCACAAAATAATTCAGCTTAAAACTTGAAGTGGAGAAGATTTTTTACTGTTTGAAAAAAATGTCCCCATTTCAAACACTTTAATTGCTACTGGCAGCAAACCTATAAAATCTCAAATGCTCTTTAAGGGGGTGTGAGTTCTTAAGGTTTGATGAGGGATAGGGGCCAATATAAGGGCCAATTACCAGCACCCATCGCACATCATGTGCGCAAACACCCCGGCCCCCCAATCGCCTGAACCCCTAATACCGTCGGTTAGGTTCTCCGAGATGCTCCGACGATGGTGCCGCGGGCAAAAAATGTGGCGCCAGAACAAGCCCGAGCCCAGCATGTGCACCGTGGCTCAAAATCAAACTTCGGCCAAGGCCTCGACCATCAATGGCACATGATGGTGCATGGTGATGGCACATGCATCAACCATCATCGACACAAGCTGCCCTTTGGTACGAGCACTTACCTCAACCGCCATCGGCACAAGCTGGGCCCTGGTATGGGTGGTTGCCTCGATCACCATCGATACATGTCGGCCCTTGGTGCGGGCGATTACCTCAACCACCATCGGCATAAGATGGACCCTGGTACAGGCAGTTGCATCGACCACCATCGGCACATGGCGAGCCTCGATCGGCCCTCAAAATGAGTGTTCGGGCACCAAACCGACTGTTGGGGGTGGGATGCACGAGCCGACCAAGGATCCCGCTGCTGGTCCCCCTCGGTTGTTGCCTTAAATGTCATCGATAGCCTCTGGCCCTTGGTTGGTTGAGATTGGAAATGCACTACGTATGCCTAAGTCAACCCATGAAATAAGCGTGCAGGTGCTCAGCCGGTCGGGGAGCCAGAATGTGCAAGTCAAGGATTGGCTCGATCCCCCTCTACGTGCTACCCATCCCACTGTGGGTCCCTCGATCCGATTGGGGCTTAGACCGAGAATGAACTTCGTATGCCTAAGTCAACCCACGAAATGAGCGTGTGGTTGCTCAGCCGATTGGAGAGGCAGGACGCGTAAGTCGAGGATCGCCCCGATCCCCCTCTGTGTGCTACAGTCGATCCCGTAGTCGGTTCGATCTTAGATTGGGAATGAACTCCGTATGCCTAAGTCAACCCATGAAATGGGCGTGCGGGCACTGGGCCAGTCGAAGAGGCATAATGCCCGAGCTGGGCATTGGTCTGATCCCCCTCTGTGTGCTATCGGTCCCGCTGCCACAACCCTCAGTCCGATTGGGGCTTAGACTCGAATGAACTCTGTATGCCTAAGCCAACCTACAAAACGAACGTGTGGCCGCTCAGCCGGCCAAAGAGGTAGAATGCACAATCAGGGGATCAGCCCGGTCCCCTACTACGTGCTGCCAATCCTGCTGCCGTAACCCTCGGTCTGGTCTAATCTTAGACTGGGAATGAACTTCATATGCTTAGACGGGGGATGAACTCTGTATGCCTAACTCAACCCACAAAACGAGCATGCGGGCGCTCAGTTGGCTAGAGAGGTAAGATGCGTAAGCTGAGGATCGACCCGATCCCCTTTGTGTGCTATCGATCCCACTACGGGTCCTGCTACCGCAACCCTCGGTCCGATCTGATCTTAGACTGGGAGCACACTATGTATGCCTAAGTCAACCCATGAAATGAGCATGTGGGCACTTAGCCGGCCGGAGAGGCGGGATGTGCAAGCCATGGATCGATCAAGTGGTAGGTGGGTTCAGGCACATCTTCATATTTCTACCATGCCAATGCCATTTTTATGGCTTGTAAATTCATACAATGGTCCCCTAAGCCTTCATGTGAAGTTTCGTGGCAAGATGACCCGTTATCTATTTTTCATTATTTTTGAAACTTTTTTACGGTTCGAGATTTTTAAAAAATTTTTTAGAAGGAGTTTTGGTCCCAAATTTGGTAGACGTGATCCTTGTATTTTTGTTGGCATGCACAAAAAAATTCAACTAAAAACTCAAAGTGGAAAAGATTTTGTGATCGTTTGAAAAAAATGTCCCCATTTCAGACACTTTAATGGCTACTGGGAGCAAACCTATAAAATCTCAAATGCTCTTTAAGGGGGTGTGAGTTCTCCAGGATTGATGAGGGATAGGGGGCCAATATAAGGGCCAAGTACCAGCACTCATCGTACATCATGTGTGCACACCCCTATGCCTTTCAATCGCCAGAACCCTCAATGATAGAGGCTGCCCTTTGGTACGGGCACTTGCCTCGACCGCCATCGGCACAAGCTGGGCCCTGGTGTGGGCGATTGCTTTGATCACCATCGGCACATGCCAGCCCTTGGTGTAGGTGATTCCCTTGACCACCATCGGCACAAGGTGGCCCCTAGTATGGGTGGTTGCATCGAACACCATCGGCACATGTTGGGCCTTGGTGCAGACGGTTGCCTCGACCACCATCGGCACATGTCAAGCCTTGGTCGACCCTTGAAATGAGCGTGCAGGCACCAAACCGACCGATGGGGGTGGGATGCTCGAGCTGACCAAGGATCCCGTAGCTGGTCCCCCTCGGTTGTAACCCCAAATGCCGTCGATAGCCTCTGGCCCTTGGTTGGTCGAGACCGAGAATGCACTAGTATGCCTAAGTCAACCCATGAAACAAGCGTGCGGTCCCCCTCTGTGTGCTACCGATCCCACTGTGGGTCCCTCGATCCAGTTGGGGCTTAGATTGGGAATGAACTCCGTATGCCTAAGTCAACCCATGAAATGAGCGTGTGGGCGCTCAGCTGATCAGAGAGGTAGGATTCGTAAGTCGAAGATCGACCCGATCCCCCTCTGTGCATTGCTACCAGTCCGATCTTAGACTGGGAATGAACTCCGTATGCTTAGACTGGGAATGAACTTGGTATGTCTAAGTCAACCCACGAAACAAGCGTACGGGCGCTGAGTCGGCTGGAGAGGCATAATGCGCAATCCGGGGATCAGTCCGGTCCCCTTCTGTGTGTTGTCGGTCCTGTTGCCACAACCCTTGATCCGAATGGGGCTCAGACATGGAATGAACTCTGTATGCCTAAGCCAACCCATGAAATTAGCGTGTAGGCACTCAACCGGCCGGAGAGGCGAATGTGCAAGTCGGGGATCGACCCGATAGTCCCTACATGTGTCGATCCTGCTGCTGGTCCTATTGCCATAACCCTCGATCTAGTCCGATCTTAGACTGGGAATGAACTCCGTATGCTTAGACTGAGGATGAACTCTATATGCCTAAGTCAACCCACAAAACGAGCGTACGGGTGCTCAGCCGGCCAGAGAGGCAAGATGCGTAAGTCGGGGATCGACCTGATCCCTTCTGTGTGCTATCGATCCCACTATGTGTCCTACTACCGGAACCCTCGGTCCGATCCAAACTTAGACTGGGAGCGCACTACGTATGCCTACGTTAACCTACGAAACGAGCGTGCGGGCACTTAGCCAGCTGGAGAGGCGGGATGCGCAAGCCGTGGATCGATCGAGTGGTAGGTGGGTTCAAGCACATCTTCATATTTCTGCCATGCCAATGCCATTTTTATGGCTTGTAAATTCATACAATGGTCCCCTAAGCCTTCATGTGAAGTTTCATGGCAAGACGACCCGTTTTCTATTTTTCACGATTTTTAAAACTTTTTATGGATCGGGATTTTTTAAAAATTTTTTAGAAGGTGTTTTGACTCCAAATTTGGTAGACGTGATCCTTGTATTTTTTTTGGCATGCACAAAAAAATTCAGCTAAAAACTCGAAGTGGAGAAGATTTTTATTACTGTTTGAAAAAAATGTCCCCATTTCAGACACCTTAATGGCTACTGGGAGCAAACCTATAAAATCTCAAATGCTCTTTAAGGGGGTGTGAGTTCTCCAGGTTTGATGATGGATAGGGGGCCAATATAAGGGCCAAGTACCAGCACCTATCGCAGATCATGTGTGCACACCGCTCGGCCCCCCAATCGCTGGAACCCTAAATGTCACCAGTTAGGTTCTCCGATGATGCTCTGGGGATGGTGCCTCGGGCGAAAAAAATGGGGCACCAGCACATGCCCGAGCCCAGCATGTGCACCGTGGCTCAAAATCAAACTTCGACCAAGGCCTCAACCTTCAATGGCACATGATGGTGCATGGTAATGGCGCATGCATCAACCATCATCGGCATAGGCTACCCTTTCGTACGGGCACTTACCTCGACCGCCATCGACACAAGCTGGGGCTGGGTGCGGGAGGTTGCATCGAACACCATCGGCACATGCTAGGCCGTGGTGCGGGTGGTTGCCTGGACCAGCATCGACACATGCCTAGCCCCGGTCAGCCCTAGAAACGAGCGTGCGAGCACCGAACTGACCGCTGGGGGAAGGATGCACGAGCCGACCAAGGATCCTGCTGCTAGTCCCACTCGGTTGTTGCCCCAAACGCCATCGATAGCCTCTGGCCGTTGGTTGGTCGAGACTGGGAATGCACTAGGGATGCCTAAGTCAACCCATGAAATGAGTGTACGGGCGCTCAGCCAGCCGGAGAGCCAGAATGCACAGGTTGAGGACCGACCCAGTCCCTCTCTGCGTGCTTTCGATCCCGCAGAGGGTCCCCCGGCCCGGTTGGGGCTTAGACCGAGAATCAACTTCGTATACCTAAGTCAACCCACAAAACGAGTGTACAGGCGCTTAGCTGACTGGAGGGGTAGGATACGTAAGTCGAGGATCGACCTGGTCCCCCTCTACGTGCTGCTGCCGGTCTGATCTTAGACTGGGAATGCACTTCATATGCTTAGACGAGGATTGAACTTCGTATGCCTAAGTCAATCCACAAAACGAGCGTGCAGGCGTTGAACCGATCGGAGAGGCATAATGCACAAGTCGGGGATTGGCCCGATCCCCCTCTGCGTACTGTCTGCCCTGCTGCCACAACCTTCGGTCTGGCTGGGGCTTAGACATGGAATGAACTCCGTATGCCTAAGGTAACCTACGAAACGAGCGTGCGGGTGCTCAGCTGGCCAAAGAGGCAGAATGCGCAAGCCGGGGATCGGCCCGGTCCCCCCTGCGTGCTGTTGATCCTTCTGCTAGTCCTACTGCCGTAACCCTCGGTCTGGTCTGATCTTAGGCTAGGAATGAACTCCGTATGCATAGACTGGGGATAAAATCCGTATGCCTAAGTTAACCCATGAAACAAGCATGCAGGGGCTTAACCGACCAGAGAGGCAGGATGCGCAAGCCGGGGATCGACCCGATCCCCTCTGCGTGCTATCGATCTGGCTACGGGTCCTGCTGCCTAACCCTCAGTCCAGTCCTATCTTAGACTAGGAGCACACTACGTATACCTAAGTTAACCCACGAAACGAGAGTGCGGGCACTTATCCGGCCGGAGAGGCGGGATGTGCAAGCCGTGGATCGATCGAGTGGTAGGTGGGTTTAGGCACATCTTCATATTTCTGCCATGCTAATGCCATTTTTATGGCTTGTAAATTCATACAATGGTCCCCTAAGCCTTCATGTGAAGTTTCATGGCAAGACGACCCGTTTTCTATTTTTCATGATTTTTGAAACTTTTCATGGATCGAGATTTTTTTAAATTTTTTTAGGAGTTTTGGCTCCAAATTTGGTAGACATGATCATCGTATTTTTGTTGGCATACACAAAAAACTTCAGCTAAAAACTCGAACTGGAGAAGATTTTGTGATCGTTTGAAAAAAATGTCCCCATTTTAGACACTTTAATGGCTACTGGGAGCAAACCTATAAAATCTCAAATGCTCTTTAAGGGGGTGTGAGTTCTCGAGGTTTGATGAGGGATAGGGGCTAATATAAGGGCCAAGAACCAGCACCCATCGCACATCATCTACGCACACCCCCTGGCCCCCCCAATTGCTGGAACCGTCATTGCTGGCGGTTAGGTTCTCTGATGATGCTCCAGCGATGGTGCCTCGGGCGAAAAAAAATGTGGCACCAACACATGCTCGAGCCCAGCATGTGCACTGTGGCTCAAAATAAAACTTCGACCAAGGCCTTGACCATCAATGGCACATGATGGCGCATGGTGATGCCACATGCATCGACCATCTTCAGCATAGGCTGCCCTTTGGTATGGGCACTTGCCTCGACCACCATCGGCACAAACAGGGCCCTGGTGCGAGCGGTTGCCTCGACCACCATCGGCACAAGATGGCCCCTGGTACGAGCGGTTGCATCGAACACTATCGGCACATGCTGGGCCTTGCTGCGGGCGGTTGCCTCGACCACCATCAGCACAGGCCGAGCCTCAGTTGGCCCCCGAAAGGAGCGTGCAAGCACCGAACCGACCGCTGGGGGCAGGATGCATGAGCTGACCAAGGATCCCACTACTGGTCCCCCTCAGTTATTTCCCCAAACACCATCGATATCCTCTTGCCCTTGGTAGGTCGAGACCGGGAATGCACTACATATGCCTAAGTTAACCCATGAAACGAGCGTGTGGGTGCTCAACCGATCGGAGAGGCAGAATGCGCAAGCCAAGGATCGACTCGATCCCCTTTTGCATGTTGCCGAACCCGCTGTGGGTCCCTTGATTCAATTGGGGCTTAGACCAGGAATGAACTTCGTATGCCTAAGTCAACCCACGAAACGAGCCTGCGGGCGCTCAGTCGGCCCGAGAGGCAGGATGCACAAGCCGAGGATCGACTCGATCCCCCTCTACGTGCTGCTATCAATCTTGCTGCTGGTCTGATCTTAGACTAGGGATGAACTCCGTATGCTTAGACTGGGAATGAACTCCGTATGCCTAAGTCAACCCACGAAATGAGCGTGCAGGTGTTGAACCAGTCGGAGAGGCATAATGCACAAGCCGGGGATCGGCCCGATCCCCCTCTGCGTGCTATCTGTCCCGTTGCCATAACCCGCAGTCTGGCTGGGCTTAGACATGGAATAAACTCCGTACGCCTAAGCCAACCCACGAAACGAGCGTGCGGGCACTCAGCTAGCCAAAGAGGAAGAATGCGCAAGCCGGGATCGGCCCGGTCCCCCCTACGTGCTGTCGATCCTGCTGTTGGTCCTACTATCGCAACCCTTGGTTCGGTTCGATCTTAGGCTAGGAATGAACTCCGTATGCATAGACTGGGGATGAACTCCGTATGCCTAAGTTAACCCACGAAACCAGCGTGCGGGCGGTCAGTCAGCCGGAGAGGCAGGATGCGCAATCCGAGGATCGACCCGGTCCCCTCTGCATGCTATCAATCTCGCCATGGGTCTTGCTACCGTAACCCTTGGTCCGGTCCTATCTTAGACTAGGATCGCACTACGTATGCCTAAGTCAACCCACGAAACGAGCGTGCGGGCACTTAGCCGGCCAGAGAGGCAGGATGCGCAAGCCGTGGATCGATCGAGTGGTAGGTGGGTTCAGGCACATCTTCATATTTCTGCAATGCCAATGTCATTTTTATGGCTTGTAAATTCATACAATGGTCCCCTAAGCCTTCATGTGAAGTTTCGTGGCAAGACGACCCGTTTTCTATTTTTCATGATTTTTAAAACTTTTTATGGATCGGGATTTTTTTAAATTTTTTTAGAAGGAGTTTTGGCTCCAAATTTGGTAGACATGATCATCGTATTTTTGTTGGCATGCACAAAAAAATTCAGCTAAAAGCTCGAAGTGGAGAAGATTTTGTGACTGTTTGAAAAAAATATCCCCATTCCAGACACTTTAATGGCTACTGGGAGCAAACCTATAAAATCTCAAATGCTCTTTAAGGGGGTGTGAGTTCTCAAGGTTTTTTGAGGGATAGGGGGCCAATATAAAGGCCAAGTACCAGCACCAATCGCACATCATGTGCGCACACCCCCTGGCCCCCTAATTGCTGGAACCCCCAATGTCGCCGGTTAAGTTCTCCGATGATGCTTCGGCGATGGTGCCCCGAGAAAAAAAAATTTGGCACCAACACATGCCCGAGCCCAGCATGTGCACCGTGGCTCAAAATTAAACTTCGGCCAAGGCCTTGACCATCAATGGCACATGCATCGACCATCATCAGCACAGGCTGCCCCTTGGTATGGGCACTTACCTCGACCGCCATCGACACAAGCAGGGCCCTGGTGCGAGCAGCTACCTCGACCACCATCAGCATAAGATGGCCCCTGGTACAAGCGATTGCATCGAACACCATTGGCACATGCTGGGTCATGCTGCGGGCAGTTGCTTCGACCACCATCGACACATGCCGAGCCTCGATCGACCCCTGAAACAAGCGTGCGAGCATCGAACCGACCATTGGGGGCGGGATGGGTGAGCCGACCAAGGATCCCACTGCTGGTCCCCCTCGGTTGTTGCCCCAAACATCTTTGATAGCCTCTGGCCCTTGGTTGGTCGAGACTGAGAATGCACTACGTATGCCTAAGTCAACCCATGAAATGAGTGTGCGGGTGCTCAGCCAGTCGGAGAGGCAGAATGCACAAGCCAACGATCGGCTCGGCCCCTTTTACATGCTGTCGATCCCACTACGGGTCCTTCTGTCTGATTGAGGCTTCGATCGGGAATGAACTCTGTATGCCTAAGTCAACCCATGAAACGAGCGTGCGGGCGCTCAGTCGACTGGAGAGGCAGGATGCACAAGTCGAGGATCGTCTCGATCCCCCTCTACGTGCTACTGTCGATCCCGCTGTCGGCCCAATCTTAGACTGGGAATGAACTCCGTATGCTTAGGCTGGGAATGAACTCTATATGCCTAAGTCAACCCACAAACGAGCGTGCGGTGCTGAGCCCACCGGATGAGGCATAAGCGCGTAAGCGAGGATCGACCCTATCACCCTTCTGCGTGCTGTCATACCACGGCTCCACACCCTTGATCCGGCTACGAGCTTAGTCCCAGGAATAAATACCGTATCTAAGCGACCCATGAAACAAATGTGCAGTGTGCTCAAACCGATCGAAGAGCAGAATATCGCAAGCCAGGATCGCTCATCTCCCCTTGTGTGCTGTCGATCCTGCTGCCGCAACCCTCGATCCGGTCTGATCTTAGACTGGGAGTGCACTACGTATGCCTAAGTCAACCCATGAAACCAGCGTGTGGGCACTTATCCGATCGGGGAGACGAGATGCGCAAGCCATGGATGGATCGAGTGGTAGGTGGGTTCAGGCACATCTTCATATTTCTGCCATGCCAATGCCATTTTTATGGCTTGTAAATTCATACAATGGTCCCCTAAGCCTTCTTGTGAAGTTTCGTGGCAAGACAACCCGTTTTCTATTTTTCACGATTTTTGAAACTTTTTACAGTTCGAGATTTTTTAAAATTTTTTAACGAGTTTTAGCCCCAAATTGGGTAGACGTGATCCTTGTATTTTTATTGGCACGCACAAACAAATTCAGCTAAAAAATCAAAGTGGAGAAGATTCTGTAACCGTTTGAAAAAAATGTCCCTATTTCAGACACTTTAATGGCTACTGGGAGCAAACTTATAAAATCTCAAATGCCCTTTAAGAGGGTGTGAGCTCTAGAGGTTTGATAAGGGATAGGAGGCCAATATAAGGGCCAAGAACCAGCACCCATCACACATCAAGTGCGCACACCCCCCGGCCCCTCCAATCGTCGGAACCCCTAATGCTGCCGGTTAGGTTCTCCGACGATGCTCCGGTGATGGTGCCCTGGGCGAAAAAAATGTGGCACCAGCACATGCCCGAGCCCGCTTGTGCATCGTGGTTAAAATTGAACTTCGGCCAAGGCCTCGGTCATCAATGGCACATAATAGGGCATGGTGATGGCTCGTGCATCGACCATCATTATCACAGGCTGCCCTTTGGTATGGGCACTTGCCACGGCTGCCATCGGCACAAGCTAAGCCCTGGTACGGGCGGTTGCCTCGATCACCATCGACACATGCCGGCCCTTGGTGCAGGCGATTGCCTCGACCACCATCGGCACAAGATGGCCACTGGTGCGGGCTGTTGCCTCGACCACCATCGGTACATGTCGAGCCCCGATCAGCCCCCGAAACGAGTGTACGGGCACCAAACCGACCTCTGGGGGTAGGATGCGTGAGCCGACCAAGGATCCCGCTGCTGGTCCCCCTCGGTTGTTGCCCTAAATGCCATCAATAGCCTCTGGCCCTTGGTTGGTCGAGATCGGGAATGCACTACGTATGCCTAAGTCAACCCATAAAACGAACGTGTGGGCACTCAGTCGGTCGGAGAGCCAGAATGCATAAGTCGAGGATCGACTCAATCCCCCTTTACGTGCTGCCGATCCCACTGCAAGTTGGGGCTTAGACCGAGAATGAACTCCATATGCCTAAGTCAACCCATGAAATGAGCGTGCAGGCGCTCAACCGGCTAGAAAGGCAGGATGCGCAAGCCGAGGATCGGCCCGTTCCCCCTTAATTTCTACTGTCGATCCGATGTTAGACTGGGAATGAACTCCGTATGCTAGACTAGGAATGAACTCCATATCCCTAAGTCAACCCACGAAACGAGTGTGCGGGTGTTGAGCCGGTCGGAGAGGCATAGTGTGCAAGCCAGGGATCGACTCAGTCCCCCTTTACGTGCTGTCGGTCCCACTGCCACAGCCCTCGATCTGACTAGGCTTAGACATGGAATGAACTCTGTATGCCTAAGCTAACCCACGAAACGAGCGTACGGAGAGGTAGAATGCACAAGCCGAGGATTGGCTCGATCCCCCCTGCGTTCTGCCGATCCTACTGCTGGTCCTGCTGCGACAACCCTCGATCCAGTCCAATCTTAGACTGGGAATGAACTCTGTATGCTCTGTATGCCTAAGTCAACCTACGAAATGAGCGTGCGGGTGCTTAGCTGGCCAGAGAGGCAAGATGTGCAAGTCGGGGATTGACCCCATCCCCTCTATGTGCTACCGATCCCATTGCGGGTCCTGCTACCACAACCTTTAGTCTGGTCTGATCTTAGACTGGGAGTGCACTATTATGCCTAAATCAACCCACGAAATGAGCATGCGGGCACTTAGCTGGTCAGAGAGGCGGGATGCGCAAGCCGTGGATCGATCGAGTGGTAGGTGGGTTCAGGCACATCTTCATATTTCTGCAATGCCAATGTCATTTTTATGGCTTGTAAATTCATACAATGGTCCCCTAAGCCTTCATGTGAAGTTTCGTGGCAAGACGACCCGTTTTCTATTTTCCATGATTTTTAAAACTTTTTACGGTTCGAGATTTTTTTAGAAAGAGTTTTGGTCCCAAATTTGGTAGACGTGATTCTTGTATTTTTTTTGGGACGCACAAAAAAATTCAGCTAAAAAATCAAAAGGGACAAGATTTTGTGACCATTTGAAAAAAATGTCCCCATTTCAGACGCTTTAATGGCTACTGGGAGCAAACCTATAAAATCTCAAATGCTCTTTAAGGGGGTGTGAGTTCTCCAGGTTTGATGAGGGATAGGGGGCCAATATAAGAGGCAAGTACAAGCACCCATTGCACATCATTTGTGCACACCCCCGGCCCCCAATCACCGGAACCCCCAATGCCACCAGTTAGGTTCTCCGACGATGCTACGGTGATGGTGCTTCGGGCGAAAAAAATGTGGCACCAGCAGATGCCTGAGCCTAGCATGTGCATCATGGCTCAAAATCAAACTTCGGCCAAGGCCTCGACCATCAATGGCACATGGTGGTGCATGGTGATGGCACATGCATCGACCATCATCGGTACAGGCTACCCTTTGGGATAGGCACTTGCCTCGATCACCATCGGCACAAGCTAGTCCCTGGTGCGGCCGGTTGTCTCAATCACCATCAGCACATTGCGGCCCTTGGTGCGGGCAGTTGCATCGAACACCATCGGTACATGCTGGGTCGTGATGCGGGTGGTTGCCTCGACCACCATCGGCACAAGATGGCCCTGGTGCGGACGGTAATGCATCGAACACCAATTGGTACATGCTGGGTCGTGATGCGGGTGGTTGCCTCGACCACCATCGGCACATGTCAAGCCCTGCGGTCGACCCCCAAAACAAGCGTGCGAGCATCGAACCGATTGCTGGGGTTGGATGTGTGAGCCGACCAAGGATCCCATTGTTGGTCCCTTCAGTTGTTGCCCAAATAAGCTTTGCCTTGTTGTCGAGACCAAGAAGGCACACGTATCCATAGTCAACCCATGAAATGAACGCAGTGCTCAACCAGTAGGAGCCAGAATGCGTAAGCCCGGTCCCCTCTAAATGTGCTGTCGATCTTGCTAACGGGTCCCTCCGTTCCGATGGCGGCTTAGACCAAGAATGAACTTCATATGCCTTCGTCAACCCACGAAATGAACGAGTGGGCGTTCAACCGACCAAAGAGGCAGGATGCGTAAGCCGAGGATCGGCCCGATCCCCCTCTGCGTGCTGCTACCGATCCGATCTTAGACTACGAATGAACTCTGTATGCTTAGATTGGGAATGAACTCCGTATGCCTAAGTCAACCCACAAACGATCGGAGAGGCATAATGCGCAACCCGAGGATCGGCCTGATCCCCCTCTATGTGCTGTCGGTCCTGTTGCTACAACCCTCAGTCCGGCTTAGGCTTAGACATGGAACGAACTCCGTATGGCTAAGCCAACCCATAAAATGAGCGTGCAGGTGCTCAGCCGGCTACAGAGGCAAAATGCACAAGCCGGGGATCGGCCCGATCCCTCCCTGCGTGCTGTCGATCCTGCTGCTGGACCTACTATCGTAACCCTTGATCCGATTTGATCTTAGACTAGAAATGAACTTCGTATGCTTAGACTATGAATGAACTCTGTATGCCTAAGTCAACCCACGAAACGAGCATGCAGGCGCTCAACTGACCAAAGAGGCAGGATACGCAAGCCGGGGATCAACCTGATCCCCTCTGCGTGCTGTCAATCCCGATGCGGGTCCTATTACCGCAACCCTCATTCCGGTCCGATCTTAGACTGGGAACGCACTACGTATGCCTAAGTCAACCCACGAAAGGAGCGTGCGGGTATTTAACCGATCGGAGAGACGGGATGTGCAAGGCGTGGATCGATCGAGTGGTAGGTGGTTCAGGCACATCTTCATATTTTTTCCATGCCAATGCCATTTTTATGGCTTGTAAATTCATACAATGGTCCCCTAAGCCTTCATGTGAAGTTTCATGGCAAGACGACCCGTTTTTTATTTTTTACGATTTTCAAAACATTTTACGGTTTAGGATTTTTTTTAATTTTTTTAGAAAGATTTTTGGCCCCAAACTTGGTAGATGTGATCCTTGTATTTTTGTTGGCACGTACAAACAAATTCAGCTAAAAACTTGAAGTGGAGAAGATTTTGTGATCGTTTGAAAAAAATGTCCCCATTTTAGACACTTTTAATGGCTACTGGGAGCAAACCTATAAAATCTCAAATGCTCTTTAAGGGGGTGTGAGTTCTCGAGGTTTGATGAGGGATAAGGGGCCAATATAAGGGCCAAGTACCAGCAACCATCGCACGTCATGTGCGCACACCCCCCGACCCCCCTAATCACTAGAACCCCCAATGCCGCCGGTTAGGTTCTCCTACGATGCTTTGACGATGGTGCCCCGGGCGAAAAAAATGTTGCTCCAACACATGCCCGAGCCCAGTATGTGCATCGTGGCTCAAAATCAAACTCCGGCCAAGGCCTCGACCGTCAATGGCACATGATGGCACATGGTGATGGCACATGATGATGGCCCATGCATCGACCATCATCGGCACAGGCTGCCCTTTGGTACGGGCACGTGCCTCGACCACCATCGGTACAAGCTAGGCCCTGGTGCAGGTGGTTGCCTCGACCACCATTGGCACAAGATGGCCCATGGCCAGGGCGATTGCATCGAACACCATCGGCGCATGCTGGGCCGTGGTGTGGGAATTGCCTCGACCACCATCGATATATGCCGAGCCTCGGTTGACCCCTAAAATGAGTGTGCGGGCACCGAACCGACGGTTGGGCGTGGGATGCATGAGCCAACCAAGGATCTCGCTACTGGTCCCCCTCGGTTGCTGCCCCAAACACCGTCGATTGCCTCTGGCCCTTGGTTGGTCGAGAGGCATGATGCTCAAGCCGAGGATCAGCCCGATCCCCCTCTACGTGCTGTCGCTCCCGTTACCACAACCCTCGGTCCGATTGGGGCTTAGACATGGAATGAACTCCGTATGCCTAAGCCAACCCATGAAACGAGCATGCGGGCACTCAGCCGGCCGGAAAGGCAGAATGTGTAAGTCAGGGATCGGCCCGATCCCCCCTGCGTGCTAACGATCCTGCTGTTGGTCCTACTGCCGTAACCCTCGATCCGATCCGATCTTAGATTGGGAATGAACTTCGTATGCTTAGACTATGGATGAACTCCGTATGCCTAAGTCAACCAATGAAACAAGCATACAGGCGCTCAGCCAGCAAGAGAGGCAGGATGTGCAAGCCAGGGATCGACTCGGTCCCCTCTGCGTGCTACCGATCCCGCTGCGGGTCTTGTTACCACAACCGTCAGTCCAGTCTGATCTTAGACTGGGAGTGCACTACGTATGCCTAAGTCAACTCATGAAATAAGTGTGCGGGCACTTAGCCGACCGAAGAGGTGGGATGTGCAAGCTGTGGATCGATCGAGTGGTAGGTGGGTTTAAGCACATCTTCATATTTCTATCGTGCTAATGCCATTTTTATGGCTTGTAAATTCATAGAATGGTCCCCTAAGCCTTCATGTGATGTTTCGTGGCAAGACAACCCATTTTCTATTTTTCATGATTTTTGAAACTTTTTACGGTTCGAGATTTTTTAAAATTTTTTTAGAAGGAGTTTTGGCCCCAAATTTGGTCGACGTGATCCTTGTATTTTTCTTGGCACTCACAAACAAATTCGGCTAACAACTCAAATTGGAGAAGATTTGGTGACCGTTCGAAAAAAATGTCCCCATTTCAGACACTTTAGTGGCTACTGGGAGCAAACCTATAAAATCTCAAATGCTCTTTAAGAGGGTGTGAGTTCTCAAGGTTTGATAAGGGATAGCGGGCCAATATAAGGGCCAAGTACCAGCACCCATCACACATCATGTGCGCACACCCCTCAGCCCCCCAATCGACGGAGCCCCTAATGCCGCCGGTTAGGTTCTCCAATGATGCTCCGACGATGGTACCCCGAGCGAAAAAAATGTTGCACCAGCATAAGCTTGAGCCCAGCATGTGCACCGTGGCTCAAAATCGAACTTCGGCCAAGGCCCCAATGGCACATGATGGTGCATGGTGATGGCACATGCATCGACCATCATCGACATAGGCTGCCCTTCGGTACAGGCACTTGCCTCGACCGCCATTGGCACAAGTTGGGCCCTGGTGCGGGTAGTTGCCTCGACCACCATCGTTACAAGATGGCCCCTAGTGCGGGTGGTTGCATCGAACACCATCGACACATGCTGGGTCATGGTACTGGCCATTGCCTCGACCACCATCGGCACTTGTCGAACTCTGGTCGGCACCTGAAACCAGCGTGCAAGCATCGAACCGACCGCTGGGGGTAGGAAGCTGAGCTGACCAAGGATCCCGCTGCTGGTCCCCTTCGATTGTTGCCTCAAACACCGTTGATAGCCTCTGGCCCTTGGTTGGTTGAGACCGGGAATGCACTACGTATGCCTACGTCAACTAATGAATCGAGTGTGTGCGTGCTCAAACGGTCGAAGACAGATAATGCGTAAGCCGGGGATCGACCCGATCCCCCTCAGTGTGCTATCGGTCTTGCTGCCACAACCCTCGATCCGGCTGGGGCTTAGACATGGAATGAACTCCGTATGCCTAAGCCAACCCACGAAACGAGCGTGCGGGCGCTCAGCCGATTGGAGATGCAGAATGCACAAGCCAAGGATAGGCCCGGTCCCCCCCCGCATGCTATTGATCCTATTGCTGGTCTTGCTGCCGTAACCCTCAGTCCAATCTGATCTTAGACTGGGAATGAACTTCGTATGCTTAGACTGGGGATGAACTTTGTATGCATAAGTCAACCCAAAAAATGAGCGTGCGGGCGCTCAGCCGGCCAGAGAGGTAGGATACGAAGCCGGGGATCGACTCGGTCCCCTCTGCATGCTGTCAATCCCACTATGGGTCCTACTGTCGTAACCCTCAGTCCGGTCTGATCTTAGACTGGGAGCACACTACGTATGCCTAGGTCAACCCACGAAACGAGCGTACTGGCACTTAGCCGACCGGAGAGACGGGATGCGCAAGCCTTGGATCGATCGAATGGTAGGTGGGTTCAGGCACATCTTCATATTTCTACCATGCCAATGCCATTTTTATGGCTTGTAAATTCATACAATGGTCCCTTAAGCCTTCATGTGTAGTTTCGTGGCAAGACGACCCGTTTTCTATTTTTCATGATTTTTGAAAACTTTTTGTGGTTCGGGATTTTTAAAAAAATTTTTAGAAGGAGTTTTGGCCCCAGATTTGGTAGACGTGATCCTTGTATTTTTGTTGGCATGCACAAAAAAATTCAGCTAAAACCTTGAAGTGGAGAAGATTTTGTGACCGTTTGAAGAAAATGTCCCCATTTCAGACACTTTAATGGCTACTAGGAGCAAACCTATAAAATCTCAAATGCTCTTTAAGGGGGTGTGAGTTCTCGAGGTTTGATGAGGGATAGGGGGCCAATATAAGGGCCAAGAACCAGCACCCATCGCACATCATGTGCGCACACCCCCGGCCCCCCAATCATCGGATCCCCCAATGTCGTCGGTTAGGTTCTCCAGCGATGCTTCGACGATGGTGCCTCGAGTGAAAAAAATGTGGCACCAGCACATGCCCGAGCCCAACATGTGCACCATGGCTCAAAATCAAACTTCGGCCAAGGCCTCGACGATCAATGGCACATGATGGCATATGGTGATGGCCCATGCATCGACCATCATCGACATAGGCTACCTTTTGGTATGGGCACTTGCCTCGACCGCCATCAGCACAACCTGGGCCCTGGTACAGGCGGTTACCTCGACCACCATCGTCACAAGATGGCCCCTGGTATGGGCGGTTGCATCGAACACCATCGGTGCATGCTGGGCCGTGGTGCAGGCGGTTGCCTCAACCACTATCGGCAAATGTCGAGCCTCGGTCAGCCCCAAAATGAGCGTGCGATCACCGAACCGACGACTAGGGGTGGGAAGCACAAGCCGACCAGGGATCCTGTTGCTGGTCTCCTCAGTTGTTGCCCCAAACACCGTTGATAGCCTTTGGCCCTTGGTTGGTCGAGAGGCATAATACGCAAGCCGGGGATCGACCCGATCCCCCTCTGCGTGCTGTCGGTCCCGCTGCCACAACCCTCAGTCCGACTGGGGCTTGACATGGAATGAACTCCGTATGCCTAAGCCAATCAACAAAAGAGCATGCGGGTGCTCAGCCGATCGAAGAGGCAGAATGCGCAAGCTAGGGATCAGCCCGGTCCCTCCTGCGTGCTACCAATCTTGCTACTGGTCTTTCTACCGTAACCATCAGTCCGATCCGATCTTAGACTGAGAATGAACTTTGTATGCTTAGACTGCGGATAAACTCTGTTTGCCAAAGTCAACCCACAAAACAAGCATACGGGCGCTCAGTCGGCCAGAGAGGCAGGATCCGTAAGTCGAGGATCGACCCGATCCCCTTTGCGTACTGTCGATCCCGCTATGGGTCCTGCTACCGTAACCCTCGGTCCAGTCTGATCTTAGACTGGGAGCACACTACATATGCCTAAGTCAACCCACGAAATGAGTGTGCAGGCACATAGTCGACCAGAGAGGCGGGATGCGCAAGCCATGGATCGATCGAGTGGTAGGTGGGTTCAAGCACATCTTCATATTTCTGCCATGTCAATGCCATTTTTATGGCTTGTAAATTCATACAATGGTCCCCTAAGCCTTCGTGTGAAGTTTCGTGGCAAGATGACCTGTTTTCTATTTTTCATGATTTTCGAAACTTTTTACGGTTTGGGATTTTTTAAAATTTTTTTAGAAGGAGTTTTGGACCCAATTTTGGTAGACGTGATCCTTGTATTTTTTTTGGCAAGCACAAAAAAATTCAGCTAAAAAGTCAAAGTGGAGAAGATTTTGTGAACGTTTGAAAAAAATGTCTCCATTCTAGATACTGGGAGCAAACCTATAAAATCTCAAATGGTCTTTAAAGTGGTGTGAGTTCTCGAGGTTTGATGAGGGATAGGGGGCCAATATAAGGGCCAAGTACCAGCACCCATCGCACATCATGTGCGCACACCCGTCGGCCCCCTAATCGCCAGAACCCCCATGTCGTCGGTTAGGTTCTCCGGCGATGCTCCGACGATGATGCCCCGGGCAAAAAAAATGTGGCACCAGCTCATGCCCGAGCCCAGCATGTGCATCGTGGTTCAAAATCAAACTTCGACTAAGGCATCGACCATCAATGGTACATGATGGCGCATGGTGATGGCACATGATCGACCATCATCGGCACAGGCTGCCCTTTGGTATGGGCACTTGCCCATGGCACAAGCTGGGCCCTGGTGTGGGCTGTTACCTCGATCACAATCGACACATGCCGGCCCTTCGTGCGGGTGATGGCCTTGACCACCATCGGCACAAGATGGCCCCTAATGCGGGTGGTTGCATCGAACACCATCGGCACATGCTGGGCCGTGGTGCCGATGGTTGCCTTGACCACCATCGGCACATGCCGAGCACCGCTCGGCCCCTGAAAAGAGCGTGCGGGCACCAAACTGATCGCTCGGGGTGGGATGCATGAGCCGACCAAGGATCCCGCTGCTGGTCCCCATCAGTTGTTGCCTCAAACACCGTCGATAGCCTCTGGCCCTTGGTTTGTTGAGATCGGGAATGCACTATGTATGCCTAAGTCAACCTATGAAATGAGTGCCCGAGCGCTCAACCGGCCGAAGAGCCAGAATGCGTAAGCTGAGGATTGGCCTGGTCCCCCTCTGCGTGCTATGATCCCGCTGTTGGCCCTTCGATCCGGTTGCGACTTAGATTGAGAATGAACTCCGTATGCCTAAGTCAACCCACGAAATGAGCGCGCAAGCACTCAACCGGTTGGAGAGGCAGGATGCGTAAGCCGAGGATCGGCCCGATCCCCCTCTGCGTGCTGCTGTCAGTCCGATCTTAGACTGGGAATGAACTACGTATGCCTAAGTCAACTCACGAAATGAGCATGCGGGCATTGAGCCGGTCGAAGACGCTTAACGCGCAACCCGGGGATCAGCCCAGTCCCCCCTCTGTGTGCTGCCAGTCCCGCTGTCACAACCCTTGGTCTGGCTGGGGCTTAGACATGGAATGAACTCCGTATGCTTAAGCCAACCCATGAAACGAGCGTGCGGGCGCTCAGCTGACCGGAGAGGCAGAATTTGTAAGCCGAGGATCAACCCGATCCCTCTATGTGTGCTGTCGATCCTACTGCTGGTCCTACTATCGCAACCCTCGATCTGGTCTGATCTTAGACTGGGAATGAACTCTGTATGCTTAGACTGGGGATGAACTCCGTATGCCTAAGTGAACCCACGAAACGAGCGTACGGGCGCTCAGCCGACCAGAGAGGCAGGATGCGCAAGTCAAGGATTGACCCAGTCCCCTCTACGTGCTGTCGATCTCGTTGTGGGTCCTGCTGCCATAACCCTTGGTCTAGTTTGATCTTAGACTAGGAGCGCACTACATATGCCTAAGTCAACCCACGAAACGAGCGTCCGGGCACTTAGTCAGTCGGAGAGGCGGGACGCGCAAGCCGTGGATCGATCGAGTGGTAGGTGGGCTCAGGCTCATCTTCATATTTCTACATTGCCAATGCCATTTTTATGACTTGTAAATTCATACAATGGTCCCCTAAGCCTTCATGTGAAGTTTCTACAACACGACCCGTTTTTTATTTTTCACGATTTTTGAAACTTGTTACGGTTCAAGATTTTTTTAAATTTTTTTAGAAGGAGTTTTGGCCCCAAATTTGGTAGACGTGATCCATGTATTTTTGTTGACACGCACAAACAAATTCAGCTAAAAACTCGAAGTGGAGAAGATTTTGTTACCATTTGAAAAAAATGTCCCCATTTCAGACACTTTAATGGCTACTGGGAGCAAACCCATAAAATCTCAAATGCTGTTTAAGGGGGGTGAGTTCTTGAGGTTTGATGAGGGATAGGGGGCCAATATAAGGGCCAAGTACCAGCACCCATCGCACATCATTTGCACACCCCCCGGCCCCCTAATCGCTGGAACCCCCAATGCCGCCGGTTAGGTTCTCCGGCGATGCTCCGCGATGGTGCCTCGGGCGAAAAAAATGTGGCACCAGCACATGCCTGAGCCCAGCATGTGCACCGTGGCTCAAAATCAAACTTCGGCCAAGGCGTCGACCATCAATGGCACATGATGGCGCATGGTGATGGCACATGCAACGACCATCATCGGCACAGGCTACCCTTAGGTACCGATACTTGCCTCAACCGCCATCAGCACAAGCTGGCCCTTGGTGCAGGTGGTTGCCTCAACCACCATCGGCACAAGCTGGCCCCTGGTGCTGGCGGTTGCATCGAACACCATCGGTACATGCTGGGCCGTGGGGCGGGCGGTTGCCTCGACCACCATCGACACATGTCAAGCCTCGATCAGCCCTCGGAATGAGCGTGCAAGCACCGAATCGACCGCTGGGGGCAGGATGCGTGAGCCGACCAAGGATCCCGCTACTGGTCCCCCTCGGCTGTTGCCCCAAATACCGTTGATAGCCTCTGGCCCTTGGTTGGTCGAGAACGGGAATGCACTAGGTATGCCTAAGTCAACCCATGAAATGAGCGTGCGGGCACTCGAAGGTCGGAGAGTCAGAATGTGTAAACCGAGGATCGACTCGGTCCCCCTCTACGTGCTGCCAATACCACTGCGGGTCCCTCGGTCCAGTTGGGGCTTAGATCAAGAATGAACTCTGTATGCCTAAGTTAACTCACAAAACGAGCGTATGGGCCCTCAGTCAGCCAGAGAGGCAAAATGCGCAAGCTGAGGATCGGCCTGGTCCCCCTCTACGTGCGGCTTTCGATTTCGTTGCCAGTTCAATCTTAGACTAGGAATGAACTCCGTATGCTTAGACTAAGAATGAACTCTATATGCCTAAGTCAACCCAATAAAATGAGCATGCAGGCGCTGAGCTGACCGGAGAGGCATAATGCGTAAGTCAGGGATCGGGCCCGTCCCCCTCTATGTGCTGTCAGTCCCACTGCTAGAACCCTCAGTCTGGCTAGGGCTTAGACATGGAATGAACTCCGTATGCCTAAACCAACCCATAAAATGAGCATACGGGCGCTCAACCAGTCGGAGAGACAGAATGCACAAGCCGGGGATCGGCCCGGTCCCCCCTATGTGCTATCGATCCTGCTGCTGGTCCTGCTGCCGCAACCCTCGGTCCAGTCTGATCTTAGACTGGGAATGAACTTCATATGCTTAGACTAGAGATGAACTCCGTATGCCTAAGTTAACCCATGAAACGAGCGTGCGGGCACTCAATCGGCCAGAGAGGCAAGATGCACAAGTCGGGGATGAAACTGGTCCCCTCTACGTGCTATGGATCTCGCTGCGAGTCCTACTGTCACCACCCTCAGTTCGATCTGATCTTAGACTGGGAGTGCACTACGTATGCCTAAGTCAACCCACGAAACGAGCGTGCGGGCACTTAGGTGGCCAGAGAGGCGGAATGCGCAACTGTGGATCGATCGAATGGTAGGTGGGTTCAGGCACATCTTCTTATTTCTACCATGCCAATGCCATTTTTATGGCTTGTAAATTCATACAATGGTCCCCAAAGTCTTCATGTGAAGTTTCATGGCAAGACGACCCATTTTCTATTTTTCACGATTTTCGAAACTTTTTGCGGTTCAGGAATTTTTAAAATTTTTTTAGAAGGAGTTTTGGCCCCAAATTTGGAAGACGTTATCCTTGTATTTTTGTTGGCATGCACAAAAAAATTCAGCTAAAAACTCAAAGTGGAGAAGATTTTGTGACTGTTTGAAAAAAATGTCCCCATTTCAGACACTTTAATGGCTACTTGGAGCAAACCTATAAAATCTCAAATACTCCTTAAGGGGGTGTGAGTTCTCGAGGTTTGATGAGGGATAGGGGGCAAATATAAGGGCCAAGTACTAGCACCCATCGCATATCATGTGCACACACCCCCGGCCCCCCCAATCATCGGAACCCCTAATGCCACGGGTTAGGTTCTTTGGCGATGCTCCGACGATGGTGCCCCGGGCAAAAGAAATGAGGCACTAGCACATGCCCGAGCCCAGCATGTGCATCGCGGCTTAAAATCAAACTTCAGCCAAGGCCTCGACCATCAATGGCACATGATGGCGCATGGTGATGGCACATGCATCGACCATCATCGGCACAGGCTACCCTTTGGTACGGACACTTGCCTCGACCACCATCGGCACAAGCTTGGCCCTGGTGCGGGCGGTTGCCTCGATCACCATCGGCACATGCCAGCCCTTGGTGTGAGCGATTGCCTCAACCACCATTGACACAAAATGGCCCCTGGTGTGGACGGTTGCATCGAACACCATCGGCATATGCTGGGCCGTGGTGCGGGCGGTTGCCTCGACCACCATTGGCACATGTCGAGCCCCGGTCGGCCCCCAAAATGAGTGTGTGGGCACCGAACTTACCATTGGGGGTGGGATACGTGAGCCGACCAAGGATCCCGTTACTGGTCCCCCTCGGTTGTTACCCCAAATGCCATCGATAGCCTCTAGCCCTTGGTTGGTCGAGACCGGGAATGCACTAAGTATGCCTAAGTCAACCCATGAAACGAGCGTGCGGGCACTTAGCAGGCTGGAGAGCCAGAATGTGCAAGCTGAGGATCAGCCCGATTCCCCTCTGCGTGCTGCTGCCGATCCGATCTTAGACTAGGAATGAACTCTGTATACTTAGACTGGGAATGAACTCTATATGCCTAAGCCAACCCACGAAACGAGCGTGCGGGCGCTCAGTCGACCAGAGAGGCAGAATGCGCAAGCCAGGTATCTACCCAATCCCCTCCTAGGTGCTGTCGATCATGCTGTTAGTCCTGCTATCGTAACTCTCGGTCCGGTCCGACCTTAGACTGGGAATGAACTCCGTATGCTTAGACTGGGGATGAACTCCGTATGCCTAAGTCAACCCACGAAATGAGCGTGCGGGCGCTCAATCAGCCAGAAAGGTAGGATGCGCAAGCCGATGATCGACCCGATCCCCTCTGCATGTTGTCGATCTCGCAGTAGGTCCTGCTACTGGGAGCGCACTACGTAGTCGGTCGCAGAGGCGGGATGTGCAAGTCATGGATCAATCGAGTGGTAGGTGGGTTCAGGCACATCTTCATATTTTTGCCATGCCAATGCAATTTTTATGGCTTTTAAATTCATACAATAGTCCACTAAGTCTTCATGTGAAGTTTCATGGCAGGACGACCCGTTTTCTATTTTTCACGATTTTTGAAACTTTTTACGGTTCAGGATTTTTTAAAATTTTTTTAGAAGGAGTTTGGCCCAAAATTTGGTAGACGTGATCCCTGTATTTTTGTTGGCATGCACAAAACAATTCAGCTAAAAACTCGAAGTGGAGAAGATTTTGTGACCGTTTGAAAAAAATGTCCCTATTTCAGACACTTTAATGGCTACAGGGAGCAAACCTATAAAATCTCAAATGCTCTTTAAGGGGGTGTGAGTTCTTGAGGTTTGATGAGGGATAAGGGGCCAATATAAGGGCCAAGTACAGCACCCATCGCACATCATGTGCGCACACCCCTCAGTCCCCCCAATCGTCCGAACCCCTAATGCCACCGGTTAGGTTCCCCGATGATGCTCCGACGATGGTGCCCAGGTGAAAAAAATGTGGCACCAGCACATGCCTGAGCCCAGCATGTACACCGTGGGTCAAAATTGAACTTCAGCCAAGGCCTCGACCATCAATGGCACATGATGGCGCATGGTGATGGCACATGCATCGACCATTATCGGCACAGGCTGCCCTTTGGTATGGGCACTTGCCTCGACCGCCATCGGCACAAGCTGGGCCCTGGTGCGCGTGGTTGCCTCGATCACCATCGGCACATGCTGGCCCTTGGTGCGGGCGATTGCCTCGACCACCATCGGCACAAGATGGCCTCTCGTGTGGGCGGTTGCATCGAACACCATCAGCACATGCTGGGCACCGAACCAACCGCTGGGGTGGGATGCATGAGTGGACAAAGGATCCCACTGCTGGTCCCCCTCGGTTGTTGCCCCAAACACCGTTGATAGACTCTGGCCCTTGGTTGGTCGAGACCGGGAATGCACTACGTATGCCTAAGTCAACCCATGAAATGAGCGTGCAGGCACTCAGCCAGCCAGAGAGCCAGAATGCACAAGTCGAGGATCGGTCTGATCCCTCTCTGCGAGGATAAATAAATTAAGCAAAAAACTCGAACTGGAGAAGATTTTGTGACCGTTTGAAAAAAATGTCCCCATTTTAGACACTTTAATGGCTACTCGGAGCAAACCTATAAAATCTAAAATGCTCTTTAAGGGGTGTGACTTCTCGAGGTTTGATGAGGGATAGGGGGCCAATATAAGGGCCAAGTACCAGCACCCATCGCACATCATGTGCGCACACCCCCTGGTCCCCCCAATCGCCAGAACCCCCAATGCCGTCTGTTAGGTTTTTCGGTGAAGCTCTAATGATGGTGCCCCTGGCAAAAAAAATTTAGCACCGGACACATGCCCGTGCCCAGCATGTGCACTGTGGCTCAAAATTGAACTTCGGCCAAGGCCTCGCCTATCAATGGCACATGATGGCACATGGTGATGGCACATGCATCAACCATCATCGGCACAGGTTGCCCCTTGGTACGGGCACTTGCCTCGACTGCCATCGGCACAAGCTTGGCCCTGGAGAGGGTGATTGGCTCAACCACCATCGACACAAGATGGCCACTGGTGCAGGCGGTTACATCGAACACCATCGGCACATGCTGGGCCGTGGTGCGGGAGGTTGCCTTGACCACCATTGGCATATGCCGAGCTTCGGTCGGCCCCTGAAACGATCATGCAGGCACCGAATCGACCACTGGGGGTGGGATGCATGAGCCAACCTAGGATCCCACTACTGGTCCCCCTCGGTTGTTGCCCCAAATGCCATCGATAGCCTTGGCCCTTGGTTGGTCGAGACCAGGAATGCACTACGTATGCCTAAGTCAACCCATGAAACAAGCGTGCATGCGCTCAGTCAGTCGGAGAGCCAGAATGCGCAAGCCGAGGATCGGCTCGATCCCCCTCTGTGTGCTGTCGATCCCACTGTGGGTCCCTCTATCTGATTGGGGCTTAGATCGGGAATGAAGTCCGTATGCATAAGTCAACCCATGAAACAAGCATGCGGGCACTCAACCAACCGGAGAGACAGGATGTGCAAGCCGAGGATCGGCCCGATCCCCTTCTGCGTGCTGCTGGCGATTCAATCTTAGACTGGGAATGAACTCCGTATGCTTAGATTGGGAATGAACTCCGTAAACCTAAGTCAACCTACGAAACGAGCGTGCGGCCACTGAGCCA
This sequence comes from Durio zibethinus, assembly GCF_002303985.1. Next base: position 3,346,084 of record NW_019167971.1, on the reverse strand, counting down.
GTCGGAGTGGCATAATGCGCAAGCCGGGGATCGACCCGATCCCACTCTGCGTGCTGCCGGTGCCGCTGCCACAACCCTCGGTCTGACTGGGGCTTAGACATGGAATGAACTCCGTATGCCTAAGCCAACCCACGAAACGAGCGTGCGGCCACTCAGCCGACCGAAGAGGCAGAATACGCAAGCCGAGGATCGACCCGACCCTCTCTCCATGCTTTCGATCCTGCTACTGGTCCTGTTACTGTGACCCTCGATCCGGTCTGATCTTAGACTAGGAATGAACTCCATATACTTAAACTAGGGATAAACTCCGTATGCCTAGGTCAACCCACGAAACGAGCGTGCGGGTGCTCAATCAGCCAGAGAGGTAGGATACGCAAGCTGGGGATCGTCTCGGTCCCCTCTGCGTGCTGCGATCTCGCTACGGGTCTTGCTGTCGTAACCTTCGATCCGGTCCGATCTTAGGTTGGGAGCGCACTACGATGCCTAAGTCAACCATTTTTATGGCTTGTAAATTCATACAATGGTCCCCTAAGCCTTCATGTGAAGTTTCGTGGCAAGACGACCCGTTTTCTATTTTTCATGATTTTTGAAACTTTTTGTTGTTCGAGATTTTTTAAAAATTTTTTAAAAGGAGTTTTGGCCCTAAATTTGGTAGACGTGATCCCTATATTTTTGTTGGCATGCACAAACAAATTTAGCTAAAAACTCGAAGTGGAGAAGATTTTGTGACCGTTTGAAAAAAATGTCCCCATTTAAGACACTTTAATGGTTACTTGGAGCAAACCTATAAAATCTCAAATGCTCTTTAAGGGGTGTGAGTTCTTGAGGTTTGATGAGGGATAGAGGGCCAATATAAGGGCCAAGTACTAGCACCCATCGCACATCATGTGCGCACACCCCCCGGCCCCCTAAAATCATCGGAACCCCCAATGCCGTCGGCTAGGTTCTCTGGTGGCGCTCTGGCGATGGTGCCCCGGGCGAAAAAAATGTGGCACCAACATATGCCCGAGCCCAAAATGTGCACCGTGACTCAAAATCAAACTTCGACAAAGGCCTCGACCATCAATGGCACATGACGGCGCATGGTGATGGCACATGCATCGACCATCATCGGCATAGGCTACCTTTTGGTACGGGCACTTGCCTCGACCAGCATCGGCACCAGCTGGGCCCGGTGCGATCGGTTGCCTCGACCACCATCAGCACAAGATGGCCCCTGGTGTGGGCAGTTGCATCGAACACCATTGGCACATGCTGGGCCATGGTGCGGACGGTTGCCTCGACCACCATCAACACATGCCGAGCCCCGGTCAGCCCCCGAAACGAGCGTACGAGCACCAAACCGACTGCTGGGGGTGAGATACGTGAGCTGACCAAGAATCCCGTTGCTGGTCCCCCTCGGTTGTTGCCCCAAATGTCATCAATAACCTCTAGCCCTTGGTTGGTCGAGATCGAGAATGCACTACATATGCCTAAGCCAACCCATGAAATGAGCGTGCGGGCGCTCAGCCGACCGGAGAGGCAGAACGCGCAAGCCAAGGATCGACCTGATCCACCTCTGCATGCTGCCATTCATGTTGTAGGTCCCTCAGTCCGGTTAGGGCTTAGATCAAAAATGAACTCCGTATGCCTAAGTCAACCCATGAAATGGGCATGCGAGCCCTCAGCCGGTCGGAGAGGCAGGATGTGCAAGCCGAAGATTGGCCCGATCCCCCTCTGTGTGCTGCTATCGATCTCACTGTTGATCCGATCTTAGACTGGGAATGAACTCCGTATGCCTATGTCAACCCACAAAACGAGTGTGCGGGTGCTGAGCCAACCGGAGAGGAAGAATGCACAAGTCGGGGATCGGCCCGGTCCCCCCTTGCATGCTATCTATCCTGCTGTTGGTCTTACTACAACAACCCTCGATCTGGTCTGATCTTAGACTTGGAATGAACTCTGTATGCTAATACTGGGGATGAACTCCGTATGCCTAAGTCAACCCACGAAACGAACGTGCAGGTGCTCAGTCGGCCAGAGAGGCAGGATGCGCAAGTCGAGGATCGACCCGATCCCTTCTATGTGTTGTCGATCCCACTGTAGGCCCTACTGCCGCAACCCTCAGTCCAGTCTGATCTTAGACTGGGAGCACATTACGTATGCCTAAGTCAACCCATGAAACAAGCGTGTGGGCACTTAGCCAACCGGAGAGGTGGGATGCGCAAGCCATGGATCGATCGAGTGGTAGGTGTGTTCAGGCACATCTTCATATTTCTGCCATGCCAACGCCATTTTTATGGCTTGTAAATTCATACAATGGTCCCCTAAGCCTTCATGTGAAGTTTCATGGCAAGACGACCCGTTTTCTATTTTTCACGATTTTTGAAACTTTTTACAGTTTGGGACTTTTTAAAATTTTTTTAGAAGGAGCTTTGGCCCCAAATTTGGTAGACGTGATCCTTGTATTTTTGTTGGCACGCACAAACAAATTCAGCTAAAAACTCGAAGTGCAAAAGATTTTGTGACCGTTTGAAAAAAATGTCCCCATTTCAGACAATGTAATGGCTACTGGGAGCAAACCTATAAAATCTCAAATGCTCTTTAAGGGGGTGTGAGTTCATGAGGTTTGATGAGGGATAGGGGGCCAATATAAGGGCCAAGTACCAGCACCCATTGCACATCATGTGCACACAACCCCGGTCCCACAGAGGAAGAACGCCCAAGCCGGGGATCGGCCCGGTCCGCCCTTGCATGCTGTCGATCCTGCTGCTGGTCTTGCTACAACAACCCTCAGTTCGGTCTGATCTTAGACTTGGAATGAACTCCATATGCTAATACTGGGGATGAACTCCGTATGCCTAAGTCAACCCACAAAACGAACGTACGGGTTCTCAACCGGCCAGAGAGGCAGGATGCACAAGCCGGGGATCGACCTGGTCCCCTTTACGTGCTACCGATCCCGCTACGGGACCTACTACCATAACCCTTCAGTCCAGTCTGATCTTAGACTGGGAGTGCACTACGTATGCCTAAGTCAACCCACGAAACAAGCGTGCGGGCACTTACCCAGCCGGAAAGGCAGGATGCGCAAGCCGTAGATCGATCGAGTGGTAGATGGGTTCAGGCACATCTTCATATTTCTGCCATTCCAATGCCATTTTTATGGCTTGTAAATTCATACAATGGTCCCCTAAGCCTTCATGTGAAGTTTCGTGGCAAGATGACCCGTTTTCTATTTTTCACAATTTTTGAAACTTTTTACGGTTGGAGATTTTTTAAAATTTTTTTAGAAGGAGTTTTGGGCCAAAATTTGGTAGATGTGATCCTTGTATTTTTGTTGGCACGCACAAACAAATTCAGCTAAAAACTCAAAGTGGAGAAGATTTTGTGACCGTTTGAAAAAAATGTCCCCATTTCAGACACTTTAATGGCTACTTGGAGCAAACCTATAAAATCTCAAATGCTCTTTAAGGGGGTGTGAGTTCTTGAGGTTTGATGAGGGATAGGGGGCCAATATAAGGGCCAAGTACCAGCACGCGTCACACATCATGTGCGCACACCCCCCAATCGCCGTAACCCCCAATGCCGTCGGTTAGGTTCTTCGGTGATGCTCCGATGATGGTGCCCCGGGCAAAAAAAATGTGGCACCAGCACATGCCCGAGCCCAGTATGTACACCGTGGCTCAAAATTGAACTTCAGCCAAGGCCTCGACCATCAATGGCACATGATGGTGCATGGTGACGGCCCATGCATCGACCATCATCGACACAGGCTGCCTTTTGGTACGGGCACTTACCTCGACTGCCATCGACACAAGCTGGGCCTTGGTGCAGACGATTGCCTTAACCACCATCGGTACAAGATGGCCCCTGGTACGAGTGATTGCATCGAACACCATTGGCACATGCTGGGTCGTGGTGGGGTCGGTCACCTCGACCGCCATCGACACATGCCGAGCCCCAGTCGATCCTTAAAATAAACGTGCGAGCATCGAGCCGACCGTTGGGGGCGGGATGCGTGAGCCGACCAAGGATCCCACTATTGGTGCCCCTCGGTTGTTACCCCAAACGCCATCGATAGCCTCTGGCCCTTGGTTGGTCGAGACCGGGAATGCACTACGCATGCCTAAGTCAACCCATGAAACAAGCGTGCAGGATCTCAGTCGGCCAAAGAGCTAGAATGCATAAGTCGAGGATCAGCCTGGTGCCCCTGTTCATTCTATCGATCTCATTACGGGTCCCTTGGTCTGGTTGGGGCTTAGACCGGGAATGAACTCCGTATGCCTAAGTCAACCCACGAAACGAGCGTGCAGGTGTCACAGACTTTGACCTTAGACTCACAAACCATACGATTTTAGGCTTGGAATCTCTTCCTTTATGCCTAAGTTAGCCTAAAACACAAGCATGCGGGCATTAGAACAATAGGAAGGGCTGATTACACAAGTTAAAGAGAAACAGGATAAGAAGGCAGAATTCTAGAAAGGCTCTTGTGTTCATTGAAACAGAAGTGTTTGATGGTGTACAAATGAGGATGGAGCAGCCCTCTATTTATAGTTGAGGCTCCAGCTACACTTAATGGTAATATCTCTAGAATAAAGGCCAAAATCAAGGGATTATACAGATTACAATCAATCAGGATGCTAACTCCTGATTTTTAGGGTCAACCAAATCTGCCAGGATGCTCCTGTTGATCCTGCCTGCTTCCAAAAGCTTTCTTTGCATGTCCAGCACCTTGGGCCCCTCTGGATGTGGTGCGGGCAGCTTGTATGCCAGGCCTTGGTCTCACGGGTTAGCTTGCAAGTTGGGCGAGTGTTCTGAACTCGTTTGTTAGGCTTTGTGCATAGATACCAGCCAGCATACTTAGTCTGCGGGCCTCAACCTCTGGCTCACCTGCTGGTGTGTCTGATGTGCCTAGCGCGCTTGCCCAAGGCATGACATTCTCCCCCACCTGATTGCTCAATGCCCTTGTTGCATCTTCTGCATGGTACTACCTAATCTGGTCCCTGAACTGCCATAAGTCATCTGCTGGCTCCCAGCTCACCTCACTATCTGGAAGTCCCTTCCAGCGCACCAAGTACTCTTGTCTTGGCTGATAGTTCTTCTGTCTCACCTCTTGGTCAGCTATGATGTTGTGGACCTCCTTCTCATATGAGGACCTTGCTCCCAATGGTGCACGCTTTGACTTGCCCATCCTGGATCTCCCTCATCCTAATGGAACGGCTTGAACATGCTCACATGGAACACCGGGTGTACCCTCGACTTGGGTGGCATATCCAGCTTATAGGCAACCTTGCCTACCCTCTTGACTACTCAGAAAGGTCCCTCATACCTCTAGACTAGGCCTTTGTACAGCCCCCTATGGCGCACAATGGGATGCAGCTTCACCAACACCAAGTCTCCAACCTAGAACTGCATATGTCGCCTATTCTGGTCTGCCCACTTCTTCGACCTCTTAGCCGTCTTGTGTAGAAAAACTCTGGCCAAGTCAGTTTGCTCCTGCCATGCCTTGGCAAACTTGTATGCTATTGGATTCGGCCCTGTATAACCTGCAGCAATCGAACCGGGTATTAGTGGTTGTTGCCCTATCACAACCTCAAATGGGCTCTAGTTCGTTGCCTCACTCCTTTGCAAATTGTAGGAAAACTGTGCAATATCTAGCAGCTTTGGCTAGTCCCTTTGTGTGGCACTCACATAGTGCCTAAGGTAGACCTCCAATAGTCCATTCACTCATTCTATCTGCCCATCTGTCTACGAATGCATGCTGGTGGAGAAGTTCAAGTCTGACCCCAATAGCTTGAACAACTCAATCCAAAACCTACCCGTGAAATGCCCATCCCGATCACTAACAATGGTCCTCAGCACTCCCCAGTACTTAACCATGTTCTTCAAGGAACAATCAAGCTGCCTCCTCGGCTGGGCACTCCATAGTTGCTGGAATGAAGATTCCATACTTGGAAAACCTGTCCACCACTACCATGATGCTTCCAAACCCTTTTGATTTGGCTAGACCGACTATAAAGTCCAGAGAAACACTCTCTCATGGTCGCTCTAGCACTGGCAATGGCTCCAAGAGACCCCATGGTTTCTTGAGCTCCACCTTGTCTTGTTGGCACATAAGACAAGTCTTCACATAAGCCTCCACATCGTCCCTCATGTGCGGCCAGTAGTATCGGTCCTTGATCAGTGCCAAGGTACGGCTCACTCCGGGGTGTCCAACCCACCTTGAATCATGGCATTTTTGCAAAACTTCCTTGCGAAGCTTCCCGTGCTACGGCACAAATAGTCTACTGCCTCTGGGGTACAGCAACCCATCCTACAACCAAAACCGCCTAGTCTTACCTTGCTGGGTATACTCCATCAAAGCCTTGGTGTAGGATCATGCGTAAGTCCCTCCTTGATGTGCGACACCAGTGACCCCTCTGGTTGGCTAATGGCAGCAAGGTTAGCCTTTCTACTTAGGGCGTCTGCCACTAGGTTCGCCTGTCCTAGCTTGTACTCCATCTAGAAATCAAATTCTGTAAGAAAATCTTGCCATCTCTTCTGCTTCGGGGACAGCTTCTTCTACATCTGGAAGTAGTTAGTCACCACATTATCCATCCTCACCACGAACCTTGACCCCAACAGGTAATGGCACCAAGTGTGCAAGCAGTGCACCACTGCAGTCATCTCCTTCTCTTGGATCGTGTACTTACGCTCAGTCTCGTTCAGCTTCCTACTCTCGAACGCAACTGGACGTCCCTCTTGCATCAACACGCCCCTATGGAAAAGTCTGATGCATCTATATACACCTCATACAGCTTGGCATGGTCTGGCAAGGCCAAGACTGGCTCCTCGATCACAGCCCATTTCAACCTGTCAAAGGCTTCCTAGCACCCTGCGCTCCACTCCCATGCTCTTTCTTTCTTGAGCAAGTCAGTCAATGGCGTGGCTATTGCTGAGTGACCTTTGATGAAGCGCTTATAGTAGTTAACCAGCCCAAGGAACGATCTCAACTTAGTAACCTTGGCTAGCGGTTGCCACTCCAGGATGGCGTGTATCTTGCCTTCATCCATGCATATCCTGCCACCTCCCACTATGTGGCCAAGGAACGAGTTCTTTTGTTGAGTGAATGAGCACTTTTCCCTCTTGACAAATAGCTTGTGCACCCGTAACACCTCGAACACCTGTCTCAAGTGGTCTACATGCTCTCCCAAAGTCTGACTATAGATCACAATGTCATCCAAATAAACCATAACAAACCGATCAAGGAATGACTGAAGTACCTTGTTCATAAGGGTGCAGAATGTTGCTGGGGCGTTCGTGAGTATGAAAGGCATCACCAAGAACTCATACGAACCATACCAAGTGACACATGCTGTCTTTGGCTCATCTCCCTCGCGATCCTGACTTGGTAGTAGCCCGACCTCAAATCCAGCTTGGTGAACCACCTTGCGCTCCCAAGTTGATCGAACAAGTCTTCAATGAGTGGGATGGGGTACTTGTTCTTGATGGTCAGCTTGTTCAAAGCCCGGTAGTCTATGCACAGTCGCAACGAACCATCATGCTTGCACTGGAATAGAACCGGTGCACCATCGGGTGCTTTCGATGGCCTGATAAAGCCAGCATCAACTAACTCTTTGAGCTGCTTCCTCAACTCCTCCAACTCTAGTGGAGACATTCGATAAGGGGCTCTGGCTGGTGGCTTGGCCTCAAACACTAGCTCAATCTTATGGTCCACCTCCCTCTTATGTGGTAGCTTACTAGGCAGCTTTACGGGCATCACATCACTAAAGGTCTTCAGCACCTTTAGCACCTCCAAGGGTGACTCATCTCCTTCTCCCTTGGCTCATCATATTTCAGGGCTATCAAAAAGGTGTCTTCTTGTCTGCTTACCACCTTGGCAAATTGGATGGCTGACACCACCCACGACCCAACTCCAGCCCCTCTCCTCAATGGCATTAGGCATTGGCACCGTGCATCCAAGATGCAAACACAATCGACAAAAGGCACAAGGAGGGCGTTAATTCGAAGAAAGAAATCCAACCCAATCACAAACTCATAGTCGTCAAGGGGTATTACCTCAATGGTCTCCTTGCCTTTCCAGTCTCCAAGCTGCAACTCCACTCCCTGTGCTACTTTAATGGCTGGAACTTTCTTGGAGTTCACCTTTTTAATGGTACCAGTCCCTTTCTGCACCTTTAGTCCAAGCTTTCAGGCTCTATCACCTGAAATAAAAAGATGTGAGGCACCTATGTCCACCAGTGCTCTCACCTTCTGACCCGTAACCATCAGATCCACAAACATCAAGCCCTTTGGCTTGCGGCTCCCCTGACTCTGGATAGCATTGAGCACCATTGACCTAAGCTTTGTTGCCCCTGACTCTGGCTCCTCATCAAACTCCTTGTCTATAGTAGCCAGCTTGCCCTTCTGTGGGCAATTGCGCACTATGTGGCTCCCTCGACATAGGTAGCATGCTAGTGGCTCTCGGTCCCCCTTTGTTTTCCACTTGCCTGCTGGTGGCTTCTTCTCGCTATCCTTGGTTGAACGGTCTCGGTCTCCATCCTTGGACTCTTGGTCATGGTCCTTCCCCTTGGACTTCTTCTTCCGATCCCTATCATCCCTACCTTTACCCTTGGGCTTGGAAGACACGACAGTAGTCATGGCTTTAGCCAAGTCATGAACTCCCCTCATTTATAGCTCATGCTTCACCCACGACTTCAGCCCATCCATGAAAGCAAATAAGGCATCCTTCTCACCTAGATCTGAGATCTGTAACATCAGTTCAGAGAATTTTTAGACATACTCCCTTATGTCCCCTTGCTGGCTAAGTCGACGTAACTTTGCCCGCCTCATCATTGGCATACTCTGGGTAAAATTGTTCTCTGATCTCCTTTTGGAACTTTGCCCAGGTTTCAATCTTAGCGCTCCCACGCCTGACATCATCACACCTGCGCCTCCACCACAATAAGGCTACATCAGTGAGATACATAGTAGCGGTGCTTACCTTTATTGCCTCATCTTGCATGCCCATGGCCTGGAAGTACTGTTCCATACCCCAAAGGTAGTTGTCTACTTCCTTGGTTGCCCTAGTCCCCTTGAACTCCTTAGGCTTGGGGACCTCCAATCTGGATTTGGACACTCTGGCAAACATGCCATTCCCAATGGTAGTCTTGCAAGCAACGAACTCACTGGTAAGCTCTTCCATCCGTTGGTGCATGGCCTCCATGCCATCACGCAAGGTTAGCACTTCAGCCTTTAAGGCCTTATTCTTCTAGGTGATCACGTCCATGCCTTTGTTGAGAGCACCTTTCAACTCACTTTGGATCTCCTCCCCTATGGAGTCTAGCGATGCAATGTGAGTCTCTACTTCCTCAAGTTTCTCCCTCATGTCGCCCATGGTCACGTCCACTTTGGCCAGCCTACCATCCATGGTAGACCAGATATCTCTAGAACTAGCCTTCTTACCTCTTCCACGCCCATGTTCTTGGGCCTCTGGTTGTTGGCTAGCAACGTCACTTTGGGATACCATCTCCTTAATCACGATCTAACCTGCATAACACAAACACGCAGAATCGAACTTGCTCTGATACCAACTGTCATGGGCTCTGACCTTAGACTCAGAAATCATGCGACCTTAGGCTTGGAATCTCCTTTTTTATGCCTAAGTCAGCCTAAAACACAAGCGTGCGGGTACTAGAACAATAGAAAGGGCTAATTACACAAGTTAAAGAGAAACAGGATAAGAAGGCAGAATTCTGGAAATGCTCTTGTATTCACTGAAACAGAAGTGTTTGATGGTGTACAAATGAGGGTGGAGCAGCCCTCTATTTATAGTTGAGGCTCCAGCTACACTTAATGGCAATATCCCTAGAATAAAGGCTAAAATCAAGGGATTATACAGATTACAATCAATCAGGATGCTAACCCCTGATTTTCAGGGTCAACCAAATCTGTCAGGATGCTCCTGCTGATCCTGCCTGCTTCCAGAAGCTTCCCTTGCATGTCCAGCACCTTGGGCCCTTCTAGATGTGGTGCGGGCAGCTTGTATGCCAGGCCTTGGTCTCACGGCTGGCCTGTAAGTTGGGCGGGCATTATAAACTCGTTTGCTAGGCTTTGCACATAGATACCCGCCAGCACGCCTGGTCTGCGGGCCTCAACTCTGGCTCGCCTACTGGTGCACCTGATGTGCCTGGTGCGCCCACCCAGGGCGTGACACAGACGCTCAACCAGTCGGAGAGGTAGGATACGTAAGCCGAGGATCGGCCCGATCCCCCTCTATGTGCTACTGTCGATCCCGCTGCAGGTTCAATCTTAGACTAGGAATGAACTCCATATGCTTAGACTAGGAATGAACTCTGTATGCCTAAGTCAACCCACAAAATGAGTGTGTAGGTGCAGAGCCGACCGGAGAGGTATAATGCATAAGCTAGGGATCGGCCTGATCCCCTTCTGTGTGCTGTCAGTCCTTCTGCCACAACCCTCAGTCTGACTGGGGCTTGGACATGGAATGAACTCCATATGCCTAAGCCCCACCCACGAAACAAGCGTGCGGGCGCTCAATCGACCGGAGAGGCAGAATGCGTAAGCCGAGGATTGGCCCGATCACCCTCGATATGCTACCGATCCTGCTGCTGGTCCTACTACCGGTCTTACTGCCACAACCCTCTGTCCGGTCTGATCTTAGACTAGGAATGAACTCTGTATGCTTAGATTGGGGATGAACTCCGTATGCCTAAGTCAACCCACGAAATGAGCGTACGGGCGCTCAGTCGGCCAGAGAGCAGGATGCGCAAGCCGAGGATTGACCTGATCCCCTCTGCGTGCTGTCGATCCTGCTACGGGTCTTGCTATCGTAAGCCTTGGTTCAGTCCGATCTTAGACTGAGACCGCACTACGTATGCCTAAGTCAACCCACAAAATGAGCGTGCGAGCACTTAGCCGGTAGGAGAGGCGAGATGCGCAAGCCATGGATCGATCGAGTGGTAGGTGGGTTTAGGCACATCTTCATATTTCGGCCATGCCAATGCCATTTTTATGGCTTGTAATTTCATACAATGGTCCCCTAAGCCTTCATGTGAAGTTTCGTGGCAAAACAACCCGTTTTCTATTTTTCACGATTTTTGAAACTTTTTACGGTTCGGGATATTTTTAAATTTTTTTTAGGAGTTTTGGCCCCAAATTTGGTAGTCGTGATCTTTGTATTTTTGTTGGCATGCACAAAAAAATTCAGCTAAAAACTCGAAGTGGAGAAGATTTTGTGACCGTTTAAAAAAAATGTCCCCATTTCAGACAATTTAATGGCTACTGGGAGGAAACCTATAAAATCTCAAATGCTCTTAAAGGGGGTGTGAGTTCTAGAGGTTTGATGAGGGATACGGGGCCAATATAAGGGCCAAGTACCAGCACCCATCGCACATCATGTGCACACACCCCCTGGCCCCCTCAATCATCGGAACCCCCAATGCCGTCGGTTAGGTTCTCCGGTGATGCTCCGACGATGGTGTCCTTGGTGAAAAAAATGTGGCACCAGCACATGCCCGAGCCCAGCATGTGCACCGTGGCTCAAAATCAAACTTCGACCAAGGCCTCGACCATTGATGGGACATGATGGCGCATGGTGATGGCATATGCATCGACCATCATCGACACAGGTTGCCCTTTGGTACAAGTATTTGCCTCGACCGCCATCGGCACAAGTTGGGCCCTGGTGCGGGTGGTTGCCTTGATCACCATCGGCACAAAATGGCCCCTAGTGCAGGCGGTTGCATCGAACACCATCGGCACATGCTGGGCCATGGTACGGGCGATTGCCTCGACCACCATCGGTACATGTTGAGCCCCGATAGGCCCTCGAAATGAGCGTGCGAGCACCGAACCAACCGCTGGGGGTGGGATGCGTGAAGGATCCTGCTGTTGGTCCCCCTCGGTTGTTGCCCCAAATGCCATCGATAGCCTCTGGCCCTTGGTTAGTCGAGACCGGGAATGCACTATGTATGCCTAAGTCAACCCATGAAACGAGCGTGTGGGCACTCAGCAAGCCGGAAAGCTAGAATGCACAAGCTGAGGATCGGTCCGATCCCCCTCTATGTGCTACTAATCCCGCTGTGGGTCTATCGATCCAGTTCGGGCTTAGATCGGGAATGAACTTCATATGCCTAAGCCAACCCATGAAATGACCGTATGGGCACTCAATAGGCCGGAGAGGCAGGATGCATAAGCCGAGGATCGGCCCGGACCCCTCTGCGTGATACTGTCGATCCCGCTGCTGGTCTGATCTTAGACTGTGAATGAACACATATGCTTAGACTGGGAAAGAACTCCATATGCCTAAGTCAACACACGAAACGAGCGTACAGGTGCTAAGCTGGCCGGAGAGGCATAATGCGTAAGCCGAGGATCGGCTCGGTCCCCCCTACGTGTTGTCGATCCTGCTGCTGGTCCTGTTGCCGCAACCCTTGGTCCGGTTCGATCTTAGACTGGAAATGAACTCCGTATGCTTAGATTGGGGATGAACTCTGTATGCCTCGAGCACCATCGGCACATGCTGAGCCTCGGTCGGCCCTCAAAATGAGCGTGTGAGCACCGAACCGATCGCTGGGGGTAGGATGTGTGAGCCAACCAAGGATCCCACTGCTAGACCCCCTTGATTGTTGCCCCAAATGCCATCGATAGCCTCTGGCCCTTGGTTGGTCGAGACCAAGAATGCACTACGTATGCCTAAGTCAACCCACGAAATGAGCGTGCGGGCACTTAGTCGGCCGGAGAGCCAAAATCTGCAAACCGAGGATCGGCTCGATCCCTTTCTGCGTGCTGTCGATCCTATTGCTGGTCCTGCTATCGCAACCCTTGGTCCGATCCGATCTTAGACTGGAATGAACTCTGTATGCTTAGACTGGGGATGAACTCCATATGCCTAAGTCAACCCATGAAATGAACGTGCGGGTGCTCAGCCGACCAGAGAGGCAGGATGCATCGACCATTATCGGCACAAGCTACCCTTTGGTAGGGGCACTTTCCTCGACCACTATCAGCACAAGCTGGGCCCTGGTACTGGTGGTTGCCTCAACCACCATCGGCACAAGATGGCCCCTGGTGTAGGCGGTTGCATCGAACACCATCAGCACATGTTGGGCCATGGTGCGGGCGATAGCCTCGACCACCATCAGTGCATGTCGAGCCCTGATCGACCTCCAAAACAAGCGTGTGAGCATCGAACCGACCGTTGGGGGCGGGATGCGTGAGCTGACCAAGGATCTCGCTGCTGGTCCCCCTCGGTTGTTGCCCCAAACGCCGTCGATAGTGTCTAGCCCTTAGTTTGTCGAGACCGGGAATGCACTACGTATACCTAAGTCAACCCATGAAATAAACGTGCGAACGCTCAGCAAACCAGAGAGCCAGAATGCATAAGTCAAGGATAGGCCCGATCCCCCTCTGTGTGCTGTCGATCCCACTACGGGTCCCTCGGTCTAGTTCAGGCTTAGATCGGGAATGAACTTCATATACCTAAGTCAACCCATGAAATGAGCGTGCGGGCACTCAACTGGCCGAAAAGGCAAGATGCACAAGCCGAGGATCGGCCTGATCCCCCTCTGCGTGCTGCTGTTGATCCCGCTGCCGGTTCAATCTTAGACTGAGAATGAACTGCATATGCTTAGACAGGGAATGAGCTCCATATGCCTAAGTCAACACACAAAACGAGCGTGCGGGCACTGAGCCAGCCGGAAAGGCATAATGCACAAGTCAGGGATCAACCCGATCCCCCCCTGCGTGCTGCCGATTCTGCTATTGGTCCTGTTGTCGCAACCCTTGGTCTGATCCAATCTTAGACTAGGAATGAACTCTGTATGCTTAGACTGGGGATGAACTCCGTATGCCTCGACCACCATCGGCACATGCTAAGCCCCGGTCGGCCCCCAAAATGAGCATGCGAGCACCGAACCAACCGCTGGGGTGGGATGTGCGAGCCGACCAAGGATCCCCCTACTGGTCCCCCTCGGTTGTTGCCCCACACGCCATCTATAGCCTCTGGCCCTTAGTTGGTCGAGATCGAGAATGCACTATGTATGCCTAAGTCAACCCATGAAACGACCGTGCGAGCACTCAGTCGGTCAGAGAGCCAGAATGAGCAAGCCGAGGATCAGCCCGATCCCCCTCTACGTGCTGCTAATCCCATTACGGGTCCCTCAATTCGATTGGGGCTTAGATCAAGAATGAACTCCGTATGCCTAAGTGAACACACAAAATGAGCGTACGGGTGCTCAGCCGGCTAGAGAGGCAGGATGTGCAAGCTGAGAATCGACCCGATCCCTTCTGCGTGCTACTGTCGGTCTGATCTTAGACTGGGAATGAACTCCATATGCTTAGACTGGGACTGAACTCCGTATGCCTAAGTCAACCCATGAAATGAGCGTACGGGCGTTGAGCAGCCAGAGAGGCATAATTCGTAAGCCGAGGATTGGCTCGGTCCCCCTCTGCGTGTTACCATTCTCGCTGCCACAACCCTCGATCCAATTCCGGCTTAGACATGGAGTGAACTCTGTATCCCTAACCCAACCCATGAAACGAGCGTGCAGGCGCTCAGCTAGCTGGAGAGGCAGAATACATAAATCGGGGACCGACCCGGTCCCCCTTAGTGCTGTCGATCCTGCTGTTGGTCCTGCTATCGCAACCCTCGGTCTGATCTGATCTTAGACTGGGAATGAACTCCGTATGCTTAGACTGGGGATGAACTCCGTATGCCTAAGTCAACCCACGAAACGAGCATGCAGGCGCTCAGCCGACCAGAAAGGCAGGATGCATAAGTCGAGAATTGATCCGGTCCCCTTTGCATGTTGCAGATCTCACTGCGGGTCCTGCTGTCGCAACCCTCAGTTTGGTCCGATCTTAGACTGGGAGCACACTACGTATGCCTAAGTCAACCCATGAAATGAGCATGCGGGCACTTAGTCGACCGGAGATGTGGGATGCACAAGCCATGGATCGATCGAGTGGTAGGTGGATTCAGGCACATCTTCATATTTCTGCTGTGCCAATGCCATTTTTATGGCTTGTAAATTCATACAATGGTCCCCTAAGCCTTCATGTGAAGTTTCGTGGCAAGACGACCCGTTTTCTATTTTTCATGATTTTTGAAACGTTTTGCGGTTCGAGATTTTTTAAAAATTTTTTAGAAGGAGTTTTGTCCCCAAATTTGGTAGACATGATCCTTGTATTTTTGTTGGATGCACAAACAAATTTAGCTAAAAACTCGAAGTGGAGAAGATTTTGTGACCGTTTGAAAAAAATGTCCCCATTTCAGACACTTTAATGGCTGCTGGGAGCAAACCTATAAAATCTCAAATGCTCTTTAAGGGGGTGCGAGTTCTCGAGGTTTGATAAGGGATAGGGGCCCAATATAAGGGCCAAGAACCAGCACCCATCACACATCATGTACGCACACCCCCCGGCCCCCCAATAGCCGGAACCTCCAGTGCTGCCGGTTTGGTTCTCCAGTGATACTCCGATGATGGTACCCCGGGCGAAAAAAATGTGGCACCAGCACATGTCAGAGCCCAGCATGTGTACCGTGGCTCAAAATTGAACTTCAGCCAAGGCCTCGACCATCAATGGCACATGATGACACATGGTGATGGCATATGCATCAACCATCATCGGTACAGGCTGCCCTTTGGTATGAGCACTTGCCTCGACCGCCATCGGCACAAGCTGGGCCCTGGTGCGGGCGGTTACCTCGACCACCATCAGCCCAAGATGGTGTTTGGTGTGGGCGGTTGTACCGAACACCATTGGCACATGCTGGGCAGTGGTGCGGGCGGTTGCCTCCACCCCATCAGCACATGCCGAGCCCCGATCAGCCCTCGAAATGAGCATGTGAACACCGAACAAACTGCTTGGGACAGGATGCATGAGCCAAGCAAGGATCCCACTGCTGGTCCCCCTCGGTTGTTGCCCTAAATGCCATCGATAGGCTCTGGCCCTTGGTTGGTCGAGATCGGGAATGCACTACGTATGCCTAAGTCAACCCATGAAATGATGTACGGGCGCTCAGCCGACCTGAGAGCCAGAATGTGCAAGTCAAGGATCGACCTGGTCCCCCTCTACGTGCTGTTGTCGATCCCGCTGTCGGTCCGATCTTAGACTGGGAATGAACTTCGTATTCTTAGACTGGGAATGAACCCTGTATGCCTAAATCAACCCATGAAACGAGCGTGCGGGCGTTGAGCCGACTGGAGAGGCATAATACGCAAGCCGAGGATCAGCCCGATCTACCTCTGCATGCTGTCGGTCCTGCTGCCACAACCCTCGGTCCGACTGGGGCTTAGACATGGAATGAACTCCGTATGCCTAAGCCAACCCATGAAATGAGCGTGCGGGTGCTCAGCCGACCGGAGAGGCAGAATGCACAAGCCGGGGATTGGCCCGATCCCCCTTTGCGTGCTGTCGATCCAACTGTTGGTCCTGCTGCTGCAACCCTCGGTCCGAGCCGATCTTAGACAGAGAATGAACTCTGTATGCTTAGACTGGGGATGAACTTCGTATGCCTAAGTCAACCCACGAAACAAACGTATGGGCACTCAGCCAACCAGAGAGGCAGGATGCGTAAGCCGGGGATCAACCCGGTCCCCCTTTACGTGCTCTACCGATCCTGCTATCGGTCCGATCTTAGACTAGGAATGAACTCTGTATGCTTAGACTGGGAATGAACTTCGTATGCCTAAGTCAACCCACAAAACGAGCGTGTGGGCGCTGAGCCGGCCGGAGAGGCATAATGCACAAGCCGGGTGTCATGGACTAAGCTTTCTCTCAACAAGCAATAGACCGTGCGACACTTGAATGGGTGCTCCCAACCAAGTCAGCCTTCAATAGATCGATATTTGAACAAATAACCATAAGCCATGGTTAGTCCCAAGCATTCACAATAAGACACAATATATCGAGATCAATCTCAAGCACACACACATGAAGGCATATTCGTATCAAGAAAAAGAAAAACACATCGAGGTAACAATCGAGACATTCAATCGGGATGAGTTTTATTATAATCAGGATTCATACATCGAGACCTCCCACCATCATCAGGGCCAGGGGGCAGCCCATGGTGGGTGGCTTAGGCTCGCATAGCAATCGGTGAGACAGCCTAACACTACACTGCCGACTCACCCCCTAAAGAGCTTTAGAGATTTTAGAGCTATGCTACCAGTAACCATTACAATATTTGAAATAGGGACACTTTTCCTAACACAAAAGATCTACCCTGTCGTGGCCCTATACATGGGTGGCTCATGGCAACCTAAGTCCTGGTCATGGCCCTATACAAGGTTGGCTCATGACATCCTCCCCACCTATTCTATCGACGTCCTCGTCGACTTGCTGGCTTAAAATTCTTTGATCTTCCTTTGAAATCTCTGGAGGTTGTGTTCTCTCTCCCCACTAGTTTCTTCTAGTCCTAATCTCTCCCACTTCACTAAGTACTCCCGAACTAGTCTTCAAGATATCTTGGTTTCCTTGTCAGCTAAGATCTCTTCGACTCAATGCTCTGAGGGTGGCTTCATGGTGATGGTGGCTCTGGTTGGCTCTCTTTGGCTAGCATCTATAGGATCTGCATGGAAAGGTTTCAGGTTGCTCACATGAAATACTGGGTGCACCTTCATCCACTTTGGTGGGTCGATTTTGTAAGAATCATTCCCTACCTTGGAAAGGACCCTTACTAGACCTTTATATTTGTGCACCAGTCTACGATCTCTCTTTCTCAAGAACTTGGTTTGTTCAGGAACTAGTCAGACAAGAACCAAATCACCAACTTGAAATTGTTGAGCCCTACGACCCTTGTCTGCCCATTTTCTCATCCTTTTTGATGCTTTCTCAAGGTAGGCTTGTGCAATCTCTGTGTTTTGTTTCCACTATTTGCTGAGATTGAAGGCTCTCAGATTCTTTCCTTCATATTGTTCCAAGGAAGTGTAGGGTAGCCTTGGTAATTATCTGGTGACCACCTCAAATGGGCTCTTATTGGTGGAAGAGCTTTTGTTAGAATTAAAGCAGAGTTGAGTCACATCTAATAATGAAGGCCAGTCTTTCTAATTGGCTTGAACAAAGTGCCTCAAGTATTCCTCTAATAACCCGTTGAACCGTTCCGTTTGACCATCAGTTTAAGGGTGATAGCTTGAGGAGATGTTGAGTTAGGACCCCAATATCTTAAAAAGTTCTCTCCAGAAGGACCCCGTAAATCTCGGATCTCGATCGCTGACAATATTTTGAGGGAGGCCCCAGTATTTGACCACATGTTTGAACAATAGTCGAGCTATGTCTTCCGCTATGCAATACTTGTGAGCGGGAATGAATATGGCATACTTAGAGAACCGATCAATCACCACCAAAATAGCTCTAAGGTCACCAACCTTGGGTAGGCTCGAAATGAAATCGAGGGAGATGCTTTCCCACGGTTTGCCAGGTACTGGTAGTGGTTCAAGCATGCCTACAGGTTTCTTTCTTTCAACCTTGTCTTGTTGGCAAATGAGGCAAGTCTTCGTGTAGTCCATCACATCTTGTCACCAAGCCCAACAAGTAATGTCGCCAAGCCCTCAAGCAGTGATGGCCCTAACCTTTTCCATGTCCATTCGAATGTGGCCACGTTCGACAATGTGATCGAGAAAATGGATTTGGGTCTGAGCAAATGAACACTTCTCCTTTTTTACGTATAACTGGTGGTCTTGTAATCTTTGAAGTACCCGGCATAGGTGTTCTTGATGTTCCTCCAAGGTGGAGCTATATACCACTATATCATCTAAATAGATGACTACAAATTTGTCTAGGTAGTCATGGAACGCCTGATTCATCAATGTACAAAATGTGGTAGGAGCATTGGTCAGTCCAAAGGGCATCACAAGAAATTCAAATGCACCATACCATGTCACACAAATGGTCTTTGGCTCATCTCCCTCAATGATTCTGACCTGATGGTAGCCAGATCTCAGGTCCAATTTGGAAAAGTACTTGGCCCGGCTCAGTTGATCAAACAAGTTTGCTATAAGGGGGATGGGATATTTGTTTCTTATGATGACTTTGTTCAGGGCCCTGTAGTCAACACATAATCGCAAACTTCCATCATGCTTCTTCTGAAATAGCACTAGCACTCCAAAATGAGCCTTTGATGGTCTGATGAACCCGGCTTGTAGTAGCTCATGTAACTATTTTCTTAGTTCGGCCAACTTTGTCGAGGTCATGCGGTAAGGAGCTCTAGAAGGGGGTTTCGCTCTTGGGAAGAGCTCAATTTCATGGTCCACTGCTCGTCGAGGGGGTAGGACCTTAGGCAACATTTCTAGCATCACCTCTTTGAATTCTTCCAACACTTTTTCCACACCATCAGGTATTGGTTCTACTTTTGACCCTTCTTTGTATATCGGCACAGCCACAAAGGAGGGTTCCCCTCTCTTTACCCCTTTCTTGAACTGCAAAGCTGAAATCATTTTCTTCCCACTCTTTGGTAAGATGTTGGCTGGCACCACACATGGGTGTTCCCCTAAGAACAACAAGCAGCTAACGGTGGGGATAGGGATAACCTAAGCCAACATCATGAAGTCCAATCCGAGAACAACATCAAAGTCATCCATGGGGGAGACTGTAAAGTCTATCTTCCCTTTCCATGGCCCCAATCAGGTTGTCACACTCTTGGAGCTTCCACTGATCATAAAGGCTGGCGAATTGATCACCTTCATTCATCCACAGTCTTTACTAATTTAAAGACCACACCTTTTCGCTTCTTCTAGTGTGATGAAAGTGTCAGTTGCACCCGTATCTACCATGGCCTTGGTGCTTTCTCATTGATCGTCAAGTTCACATACATCAAGCCTTTACTCTGCTCTTTCTTTATAGTGTTCAATTGGGTGCGGAGGGCATTGAGGAACATTATTGAACCTATCCTGGCTGGCTCCACTTTAGCTTCTTCAACGCTCTCTAACGCTTTTGCGAACTCTTCAGATGAGGTCCTTAAGGCATTAAGGGCTCCCCTGTATGGACATTCAGCCACTCGATGTGGCCCCTTGCAAAGAAAGCAAGCTAGCGGTTGCCTAGGCTTGAAAATCCCTGCGTTGCTTGACTTAGGTTGGGTGCTATCTCGACCCAAAGACCTCTTGTCTGATCCCCCACTGAAGGGCCGGTCCAACCTAGTCATCTTTCCTCCACTCCCAAAGTTGAAGCTACTACCAGTTGATGGAGGATTTTTTCATTTTGGGGAGCCATCATTGTAATCGTGGAGACGTTCAGCTGCAGCCATGGTCGTGGCCACATCTTGCACTTTCTGTCTTTGTAGTTCTATCCTCACCCAAGGCTTGAGGCCCTCAAGAAATAGAACATCTTGTCCTTTTCGGACATGTCCCAAATATCCAACATCAGGGTAAAAAAGCTCCTTACAAACTCTTGCACCGTTCCTATTTGCACCAATTCTCGAAGTCTCCTTCGAGCCATATACTCCACATTCTCAGGGAAAAACTAGTTTTTCAATTCTCGCTTCAGATCCATCCAAGTCTTAATCGGGCACTCGTCATCGACAAACTTGGAGTGCCACCACGCTTGGCATCCCCTGTGAGGTACATCGATGCCATTGCTACCTTGTCTTCCTCTGAATCCATGTGTACAGCTTGGAAGTACTACTCCATGTCAAACAAGAAATTTTCAAGTTCCTTAGCATCCCTTGCCCCTTTATAGATCGAGGCTCCGGCACCTTGGGCCTTTTTCCTCTTTCCATCAAGCTTGAACCTGATCTGACCACAGTCATTTGTAGGATGCTCACCTATGCTCTGAGCTCCTCAAACTCCTTTTGGAGAATGTTCAAGGCATCTCTAGCCTGTTCGCTCACGTTGTGGAGAGTATTGGACAACTCTTGCTGGGTTGTCTCGATCTCCCTCACTCGGTCTTTAGTCACCATATGAGTTTTCATTGTGGCCACCGCGGCCTCAAGTTCCTCAATTCTCTGTTGATGATTGGGTCCACCACTTGTGGCCATCTTATCCATTTTTCTAGCACTTCTAAACCATGCTCTGATACCACATGTCACGGACTAAGCTTTCTCTCAACAAGCAATAGACCGTGCGGCACTTGAATGGGCGCTCCCAACCAAGTCAGCCTTCAATAGATCGATATCTGAACAAATAACCATAAGCCATGGTTAGTCCCAAGCATTCACAATAAGACACAATATATCGAGATCAATCTCAAGCACACACACAAGAAGGCATTTCGCATCGAGAAAAAGAAAAACACATCTAGGTGACAATCGGGACATTCAATCGGGATGAGTTTTATTATAATCAAGAATTATACATCGGGACCTCCCACCATCACCAGGGCCAGGGGGGTAGCCCATGGTGGGTGGCCTAGGCTCGTATAGCAACTGGTGAGACAGCCCAACACTACGCTGCCGGTTCACCCCCCCTAAAGAGCCTTTTAGAGCTATGCTACCAATAACCATTACAATGTTTGAAATGGGGACACTTTTCCTAGCACAAAGGATCTACCCGGCCATGGCCCTATACATGGGTGGCTCATGGCAATCTAAGTCCCGGTCATGGCCCTATACAAGGTTGGCTAATAACACCGGGGATTGGCCCGGTCCCCCTCTACATGCTACCAGTCCTACTGCCACAACCCTCGATCCGACTGGGGCTTAGACATGGAATGAGCTCCATATGCCTAAGCCAAGCCACGAAACGAGCGTGCAGGCGCTTAGCCGGCCGAAGAGGCAGAATGCGCAAGACAAGGATCGACTCGGTCCCCCTTCGCGTGCTGTCAAACCTGCTGCTGCTCCTGCTATCGCAACCCTCGGTTTGGTCCGATCCTAGACTAGGAATGAACTCCGTATGCTTAGACTGGGGATAAACTCTGTATGCCTAAGTCAACCCACGAAATGAGCGTGTGGGCGCTCAGTCGACCAAAGAGGTAGGATGCATAAGTCGGGGATCGACTCGGTCCCCTCTGCATACTGTTGATCCCGCTGCGAGTCCTACTACCGTAACCCTCGGTCCAGTCTGATCTTATACTATGAGCACACTACATATGCCTAAGTCAACCCATGAAACGAGCGTGCGGGCACTTAGTCGATCGGAGAGGCGGGTTGCGCAAGCCGTGGATCGATCGAGTGGTAGGTGGGTTTAGGCACATCTTCATATTTCTGCCATGCCAATGCCATTTTTATGGCTTGTAAATTCATACAATGGTCACCTAAGCCTTCATGTGAAGTTTCATGGCAAGATGACCCATTTTCTATTTTTCACGATTTTTGAAACTTTTTGTGGTTCAGGATTTTTTAAAATTTTTTTAGAAGGAGTTTTGGCCCCAAATTTGGTAGACGTGATCCTTGTATTTTTGTTGGCACACACAAACAAATTCAGCTAAAAACTTGAAGTGGAGAAGATTTTGTGACCGTTTGAAAAAAATATCCCCATTTTAGACACTTTAATGGCTACTGGGAGCAAACCTATAAAATCTCAAATGCTCTTTAAGGGGGTGTGAGTTCTCGAGGTTTGATGAGGGATAGGGGGTCAATATAAGGGCTAAGTACCAGCACCCATCGCACATCATGTGCGCACACCCACCGGCCCCCCCAATCGCCGAAACCCCTAATGTCGTCGGTTAGGTTCTCCGACGATGCTACAACAATGGTGCCCCAAGCGAAAAAAATGTGGCACCAGTACATGCCTGAGCCTAGCATGTGTACCGTGGCTCAAAATCAAACTTTGGCCAAGGCCTCAACCATCAATGGCACATGATGGTGCATGGTGATGGCACATGCATCGACCATCATCGGCACAGGCTACCCTTTGGTACAGGCAGTTGCCTTGATCACCATCGGCACAAGCTGGGCCCTGGTACGGGCAGTTGCCTTGATCACCATCGGCATATGCTGGCCCTTCGTGTGAACGATTGCCTCGACCACCATCGACACAAGATGGCCCTTGGTACAGGCGGTTGCATCTAACACCATCGGCACATGCCGGGCTGTGGTGCGAGCGGTTGCCTCGACCACCATCGGCTCATTTTGAGCCTTGGTCGACCCCTAAAATGAGCATGCGAGCACTGAACCGACCACTGGCGGCGGGATGCATGAGCCGACCAAAGATCCTGCTGCTGGTCCCCCTTGGTTGTTACCCCAAATGCCGTCGATAGCCTCTGGCCCTTGGTTGGTCGAGATCAGGAACGCACTACGTATGCCTAAGTCAACCCATGAAACGAGCGTACGGGTGCTCAGCTGACCGAAGAGTCAGAATGTGCAAGTCGAGAATCAACCCAGTCTCCCTCTATGTGCTGTCGATCCTGCTGTGGGTCCCTCAATCTGGCTGGGGCTTAGACTGGGAATAAACTCTGTATGCCTAACTCAACCCATGAAATGAGTATGCGAGCGCTCAGCCAGCCGGAGAGGTAGGATACGCAAGTCGAGGATCAACTCGATCCCCCTCTATGTGCTACTGCCGATCTAATCTTAGACTGGGAATGAACTCTGTATGTCTAAGTCAACCCACAAAACGAGCGTGCAAGCGTTAAGCCGATCGGAGAGGCATAATAAGCAAACCAGGCATTGGCCCAGTCCCCTTCTGCATGCTGCCGATCTTGCTGCCACAACCCTCAGTCCGATTGGGGCTTAGACATGGAATAAACTCCGTATGCCTAAGCTAACCCATGAAACAAGCGTACGGGCACTCAGTCGGCCGAAGAGGCAGAATGCACAAGTCGGGGATCGGCCCGATCCCCTCTGCGTGTTGTCGATCCTGCTGTTGGTCCTGCTGTCGCAGCCCTTGGTCTGATCCGATCTTAGACTGGGAATGAACTCCGTATGGTTAGACTTGGGATGAACTCCGTATGCCTAAGTCAACCCACGAAATGAGCGTGCGGGCACTCAGCCTGCCAGAGAGGCAGGATACGTAAGTCAGGGATCGACCCGATACCCTCTACGTGTGATCGATCCTACTGCAGGTCCTGCTACCGTAACCCTTGGTTCGGTCTGATCTTAGACTGGGAGTGCCTTACGTATGCCTAAGTCAACCCATGAAACGAGCGTGCGGGCACTTAGCCGGCCGGAAAGGCGGGACGCGCAAGCTATGGATCAATCGATTGGTAGGTGGGTTCAGGCACATCTTCATATTTCTACCGTGCCAATGCCATTTTATGGCTTGTAAATTCATACAATGGTCCCCTAAGCCTTCATGTAAAGTTTCATGGAAAGATGACCCGTTTTCTATTTTTCATGATTTTCGAAACGTTTTACGGTTCGACATTTTTTTAAATTTTTTTAGAAGGAATTTTGGCTCCAAATTTGGTAGACGTGATCCTTGTATTTTTGTTGGTAGGCACAAACAAATTCAGCTAAAAACTTGAAGTGGAGAAGAGTTTGTGACCATTTGAAAAAAATGTCCCCTTTCCAGACACTTTAATGGCTACTGGGAGCAAACCTATAAAATCTCAAATACTCTTTAAGGGGGTGTGAGTTCTTAAGGTTTGATGAGGGATAGGGGGCCAATATAAGGGCCAAGTACCAGCACCCATCGCACATCATGTGCGCACACCCCCCGGCCCCCTCAATCGTCAAAACCCTTAATGCCGTCGGTTAGGTTCTCCGGCAATGCTCCGACGATGGTGCCCCGAGCGAAAAAAATGTGGGACCAGCACATGCCCGAGCCTAGCATGTGCACCGTGGCTCAAAATGAAACTTTGGCCAAGGCCTCGACCATCAATGGCACATGATGGTGCATGGTGACAGCACATGTGTCAACCATCATCGGCACAGGCTACCCTTGGTACGAGCACTTGCCTCGATCGCCATCGACACAAGCTGGGCCCTGGTGCTGGCGGTTGCCTCGATCACCATCGACACATGCCGGCCCTTGGTGTGGGTGATTGCCTCGACCACCATCGACCTAAGATGGCCCCTGGTGCGGGTGGTTGCATCGAACACCATCGGCACATACTGGGTCATGGTGCGGGCAATTTCCTTGACCACCGTCGATACATGTCGAGCCTTGGTCGGCCCCTGAAACGAGCGTACGGGCATCGAACAGACTGCTGGGGGTGGGATGCATGAGCTGACCAAGGATCCCGCTGCTGGTCCCCCTCGGTTGTTGCCCCAAACGCCGTCGATAGCCTCTGGCCCTTGGTTGGTCAAGATCAGGAATGCACTATGTATGCCTAAGTCAACCCACGAAATGAGCGAGAGGGTGCTCAAACTGATTAGAGAGCCAGAATGCGCAATTCGAGGATCAACCTGGTCCCCCTCTGCGTGCTATCGATCCCGTCGTGAGTCCCTCGGTCTGGTTAGGGCTTAGAGCGGGAATCAACTCCGTATGCCTAAGTCAACCCACGAAACGAGCGTGCGGGAGCTCAGCTGCCAGAGTGGCAGGATGCGCAAGTCGAGGATCAGCCCGGTCCCCTTTGTGTGCTGCTGCCTATCTTGCTGCAGGTTCTATCTTAGACTGGGAATGAACTCCGTATGCCTAAGTCAACCCACGAAACAAGCGTGCAGGCGTTGAGCCAGCCGGAGAGGCAAAATGTGCAAGCCAGGGATCGGCCTGATCCCCTTTTGCGTGCTGTCGGTCCCGCTGCCACAACCCTCGGTCTGGCTGGGGCTTAGGCATGGAATGAACTCCGTATGCCTAAACCAACCCACGAAACGAGCGTACGGGTGCTCAATTGGTAGGAGAAGCAGAATGCGCAAGCCGGGGATCAGCCAGTCCCCCTTGCATGTTGCCAATCCTGCTACTGGTCCTACTACCGCAACCCTCGGTCCAAACTGATCTTAGACTGGGAATGAACTCCGTATGCTTAGATTGGGGATGAAATCCGTATGCCTAAGTCAATTAATGAAACGAACGTGCGGGCGCTCAGCCGACCAGAGAGGCAGGATGCACAAGTCGAGGATAACCCGGTCCCCTCTGCATGCTTCCAATCCCGCTGCGGATCCTGCTACCGCAACCCTCGGTCCGGTCCGATCTTAGATTGGGAGTGAACTACGTATGGCTAAGTCAACCCGTGAAACGAGTGTGCGGGCACTTAACCGGCCGAAAAGGCGGGATGCGCAAGCCGTGGACCAATCGAATGGTAGGTGGGTTCAGGCACATCTTCATATTTCTGCCATGCCAATGCCTTTTTTATGGCTTGTAAATTCATACAATGGTCCTCCAAGCCTTCATGTCAAGTTTCGTGGCAAGACGACCCGTTTTCTATTTTTCACGATTTTTGAAACTTTTTACAGTTCGAGATTTTTTTAAATTTTTTTAAAAGGAGTTTTGGCCCCAAATTTGGTAGACGTGATCCTTGTATTTTTGTTGGCATGCACAAAAACATTCAGCTAAAAACTCCAAGTGGAGAAGATTTTGCGACCATTTTAAAAAAATGTCCCCATTTTAGACACTTTAATGGCTACTGGGAGCAAACCTAGAAAATCTCAAATGCTCTTTAATGGGGTGTGAGTTCTCGAGGTTTGATGAGGGATAGGGTGCCAATATAAGGGCCAAGTACCAGCACCCATCGCACATCATGAGCGCACACCCCCCGGCCCCCCCAATCGCAGGAACCCCCAATACCATCGGTTAGGTTCTACGGCGATGGTGCCCCAGGCAAAAAAAATGTGGCACCAGCACATGCCTGAGCCCAGCATGTCCATCGTGGCTCAAAATCAAACTTCAGTCAAGGCCTCGACCATTAATGGCACATGATGGTGCATGGTGACGGCACATGCATCGACCATCATCGGCACAGGTTACCCTTTGGTACGGGCACTTGCCTCGACTGCCATCGACACAAGCTGGGCCCTAGTGTGGGCAGTTGCCTCGACCACCATCGGCATAAAGGCCTCTACATGCTGCTGCTGGCTCGATCTTAGACTTGGAATGAACTTCGTATGCTTAGATTGGGAATGAACTCCGTATGCCTAAGTCAACCCACGAAACGAGCGTGCGGGCGCTGACCTGACCGGAGAGGCATAATGCGCAAGCTGGGGATCGGCCCGATCCCTCTTTGTGTGCTACCGATCCTACTACCACAACCCTCGGTCTGGCTGGGGCTTAGACATGGAATGAACTCTGTATGCCTAAGCCAACCCACGAAACGAGCGTGCGGTCGCTCAACCGACCAGAGATGCAGAATGTGCAAGCCGAGGATTGGCCCGGTCCCCCCTGCGTGCTATCGATCTTGCTGCTGGTCTTGCTATCGCAACCCTTGGTGTGATCCGATCTTAGACTGGGAATGAACTCCATATGCTTAGACTGGAGATGAACTCCGTATGCCTAAGTCAACCAATGAAACGACAGGATGCACAAGCCAAGGATCGACCCGGTCCCCTCTACGTGCTGTCGATCCCGCTACGGGTCCTGCTACCACAACCCTCGATCCAATCCAATCTTAGACTGGGAGCGCACTATGTATGCCTAAGTCAACCCACGAAACGAGCGTGCGGGCACTTAGCCGACCGAAGAGGCGGGATGGCAAGCTATGGATCGATCGAGTGGTAGGTGGGTTCAGGCACATCTTCATATTTCTACTGTGCCAATGCCATTTTTATGGCTTGTAAATTCATACAATGGTCCCCTAAGCCTCCATGTGAAGTTTCGTGGCAAGACGACCCATTTTCCATTTTTCCCAATTTTTGAAACCTTTTACGGTTTGAGATTTTTTTAAATTTTTTTAGAAGGAGTTTTGGCCCCAAATTTGGTAGATGTGATCCTTGTATTTTTTTTGGCATGCACAAACAAATTCAGCTAAAAAATCGAAGTGGATAAGATTTTGTGACAATTTGAAAAAAATGTCCCCATTTCAGACACTTTAATGGCTACTGCGGGCAAACCTATAAAATCTCAAACGCTCTTTAAGGGGGTGTGAGTTCTCGAGGTTTGATGAGGGATAGGGGGCCAATATAAGGGACAAGTACCAGCTCCCATTGCATATCATGTGTGCACACACCCCGGCGCCCCAATCGTCGGAACCCCCAATGTCGTCGGTTAGATTCTTCGACAATGCTCCGACGATGGTGCCCCAGGTGAAAAAAATGTGGCACCAGCACATGCCCAAGCCCAGCATGTGCACCGTGGCTCAAAATCAAACTTCGGCCAAAGCCTCAACCATCAATGGCATATGATGGCGTATGGTGATGGCACGTGCATCGACCATCATCGGCACAGGCTGCCCTTTGGTACGGGCACTTGCCTCGATCGCCATCGACACAAGTTGGGTTCTGCTATGGGCAGTTGCCTCGACCACCATCGGCACAAGATGGCCCCTAGTGCGGGCGGTTGTATCGAACACCATCGATACATGCTGGGCCGTGGTGCGGGCAGTTGCCTCAACCACCATCAGCACATGCCGAGCCTCGATCAGCCCTCGAAATGAATGTGCGAGCACTAAACCGACCATTGGGGGTGGGATGCACAAGCCGACCAAGGATCCCGCTGCTAGTCCCCCCTCAGTTGGCACATGGTTGGTCGAGATCGGGAATGCACTACGTATGCCTAAGTCAACCCATGAAACTTACGGGCAGGCACTCAGTCGGTCGAAAAGGCATAATGCGCAAGCTAGGGATCGGCCCGATCCCCCTCTGTGTGCTGTCGGTCCCGCTACCACAACCCTCAGTCCGACTGGGGCTTAGACATGGAATGAACTCCGTATGCCTAAGCCAACCCATGAAATGAGTGTACGGGTGCTCAGTCGGTCGGAAGGGCAGAATGCGTAAGCCGGGGATCAGCTCGGTCCCCCCTGCGTGCTATCGATCCTGTTGCTGGTCCTACTACAGTAACCCTCGATCGGGTTCGATCTTAGACTTGGAATGAACTCCGTATGCTTAGACTGGGGATGAACTCTGTATGCCAAGTCAACCCATGAAACGAGCGTACGGGCGCTCAGCCGGCCAGAGGGGCAGAATACGTAAGTCGAGGATCGACCTGGTCCCTTCTATGTGCTATCGATCCTGTTGCAGGTCCTGCTACCATAACCCTCAGTCTGGCTCAATCTTAGACTTGGAGCACACTACGTATGCCTAAGTCAACCCACGAAAAAAGCGTGCGGGCATTTAGCTGGCCGGAAGGCGGGATGCGCAAGCCGTGGATCGATCAAATGGTAGGTGGGTTTAGGCACATCTTCATATTTTTGTCATGCCAGTGCCATTTTTATGGCTTGTAAATTCATACAATGGTCCCCTAAGCCTTCATGTGAAGTTTCATGGCAAGACGACCCGTTTTCTATTTTTCACAATTTTTGAAACTTTTTACAGTTTGGGATTTTTTAAAATTTTTTTAGAAAGAGTTTTGCCCCCAAATTTGGTAGATGCGATCCTTGTATTTTAGTTGGCATGCACAAGAAAATTCAACTAAAAACTCAAAGTGGAGAAGATTTTGTGATCTTTTGAAA
This sequence comes from Durio zibethinus, assembly GCF_002303985.1. The sequence goes on along the minus strand of NW_019167971.1, from coordinate 3,316,744 downwards.
AAAATGTCCCCATTTCAGACACTTTAATCGCTACTGGGAGCAGACCTATAAAATCTCAAATGCTCTTTAAGGGGGTGTGAGTTCTCAAGGTTTGATGAGGGATATGGGGCCAATATAAGGCCAAGTACCAGCACCCATCACAAATCATGTGTGCACACCCCCCGGCCCTCCCAGTCGCCAGAACCCCCAATGCCACCGATTAGGTTCTCCGACGATGCTCTGACGATGGTGCCCCTAGCGAAAAAAAGTGGCACCAGCGTAGCCCAGCAAGTGCACCGTGGCTCAAAATTGAACTTCAGTCAAGGCCTCGACCATCAATGGCACATGATGGCGCATGGTGATGGCACATGCATCGACCATAATCAACATAGGCTGCCCTTTGGTATGGGCACTTACCTGGACCGCCATCGGCATAAATTGGGCCCTGGTGTGGGCGGTTGCCTCGATCACCATCGACACATGCCGGCCTTTGGTGCGGGCGATTGCGTCGACCACCATCGGCACAAGATGGCCCCTGGTGCGGGCGGTTGCATCGAACACCATCGGCACATATTGGGCCGTGGTGCGACCAGTTGCCTCGACCACCATCAGCACATGCCGAGCCCCGATCAGCCCCTGAAATGAATGTGCGAGCACCGAACCGACCACTGGGGGTGGGATGCACGAGCCAACCAAGGATCCCACTACTGGTCCTCCTCGGTTGTTGCCCCAAATGCCGTTGATAGCCTCTGGCACTTGGTTGGTCGAGACAGGGAATGCACTATGTTTGCCTAAGTCAACCCATGAAACTTGCGTACGGGCGCTCCACCGGCCAGAGGCCAAAATGCACAAGTCGAGGATCAACTTGATCCTCTTTTGCATGCTGCCGATCCCACTACGAGTCTTTTAGTCTGATTGGGGCTTAGATCGGGAATGAATTTTGTATGCCTAAGTCAACCCATGAAACGAGTGTGCGGGCACTCAGCCAGTTGGAGAGGAAGGATGCGAAAGCTGAAGATCAACCCGATCCCCCTCTGTGTGCTGCTGTCGATCCTGCTATCGGTTCGATCTTAGAATGGGAATGAACTTCGTATGCTTAGACTGGGAATCATCTTCGTATGCCTAAGTCAACCCACGAAACGAGCGTGCGGGCACTGAGTCGGTCGGAGAGGCATAATACGCAAGCCAGGGATCGACCCGATCCCTCTCTGCATGCTATCGGTCCCTCTCTACAGAATGCGCAAGCTGGGGATCGATCCGGTCCCCCCTACATGCTGTCAATCTTACTGCTGGTCCTGCTACTGTAACCCTCCGTCCGGTCTAATCTTAGACCGGGGATGAACTCTATATGCCTAAGTCAACCCATGAAACGAGTGTACAGGCGCTTAGCTGGCCAGAGAGGCAGGATGCGTAAGTCGGGGATCGACCCGATCCCCTCTGCGTGCTGTCGATCCCGCTGCGGGTCCTGCTGTCGTAACCCTCGGTCTGGTCCAATCTTAGACTAGGAGCGCACTACGTATGCCTAAGTCAACCCATGAAACGAACGTGTGGGCACTTAGCCAGCCGGAGAGACGGGATGCGCAAGTCGTGGATCGATCGAGTGGTAGATGGGTTCAGGCACATCTTCATATTTTTGTCATGGCAATGCCATTTTTATGGCTTGTAAATTCATACAATGGTCCCCTAAGCCTTCATGTCAAGTTTCGTGGCAGGAAGACCCGTTTTCTATTTTTCATGATTTTCAAAATTTTTACGGTTTGAGATTTTTAAAAATTTTTTTAGTAGCAGTTTTGGCCCCAAATTTGGTAGATGTGATCCTTGTATTTTTGTTGGCACGCACAAACAAATTCAGCTAAAAACTCGTATTGGAGAAGTTTTTGTGACCGTTTGAAAAGAATTTCCCCATTTCAGACACTTTAATGGCATCTGGGAGTAAACCTATAAATCTCAAATTCTCTTTAAGGGGGTGTGAGTTCTCGAGGTTTGATGAGGGATAGGGGGCCAATATAAGGGCCAAGTACTAGCACCCATCACACATCAAGTACGCACACCCCCCGGCCCCCCAAATCATCGGAACCCTTAATGCCACTGGTTAGGTTCTCCGATGATGAGCCGACGATGGTGCCCCAAGTGAAAAAAATGTGGCACCAGCACATGCCTGAGCCCAGCATGTGCACCGTGGCTCAAAATTGAACTTCGACCAAGGCCTCGACCATCAATGGCATATGATGGTGCATGGTGATGGCACATGCATCTACCATCATCGGCAAAGGCTGTCCTTTGGTACAGGCACTTACCTCGACCGCCATCGGCACAAGCTATGCCTTGGTGCGGGCGATTGCCACGACCACCATCGGCATAAGATGGCCCCTGGTGCAGGCGGTTGCATTGAACACCATCGGCACATGCTGGGTCGTGGTGCGGGTGGTTAGCTCGACCATCATTGACACATGTTGAGCCCCGGTCAAACCCTGAAACAAGTGTGCAGCACTGAACTGACCGCTGGGGGTGGGATACATGAGCTGACCAAGGATCCTACTCCCGATCCCCCTCGATTGTTGCCCTAAATGCCATCGATAGCCTCTGGCACTTGGTTGGTCGAGACCTGGAACGCACTACGTATGCCTAAGTCAACCTATGAAACGAGCGTATGAGCACTCAGCCGATTGGAGAGCTAAAATACGCAAGCCGAGGATTGACCCGATCCCCCTCTGTATACTATCGATCTCGTTGCGGGTCCCTCGATTCGGTTTGGGCTTAGACTAGGAATGAACTTTGTATGCCTAAGTCAACACACGAAACGAGCGTACAGGCGCTTAGCCGGTCGGAAAGGTAGGATACGCAAGTCGAGGATCGACCTGGTCCCCCTCTGCGTGTTGTTGCCGGTCCGATTTTAGATTGGGAATGAACTCCATGTGCTTAGACTGGGAATGAACTCTGTATGTCTAAGTCAACCCATGAAACGAGCGTGCGGGTGCTGAGTCGATCGGAGAGGCATAATGCGTAAGCCGAGGATCGAGTCAGTCCCTTTTTGCGTGCTGCCAGTCCTGCTGCCACAACCCTCGATCCGATTTGGGCTTAGACATGGAATAAACTCTGCATCCCTAAGCCAACCCACGAAACGAACGTGTGGTGGCTCAACTGCCTGGAGAGGCAGAATACGCAAGCCTGGGATCGACCCGATCCCCCCTTGCGTGCTACCAATCCTACTGCCAAAAACCTCGATCCGATTTGATCTTAGACTGGCAATGAACTCTGTCTGCTTAGACTAGGGATGAACTCTGTATGCCTAAGTCAACCCACGAAACAAGCGTGCGGGCGTTCAGTCGGCCAGAGAGGTAGGATGCGTAAGTCGAGGATCGACCCGATCCCCTCTGCGTGCTGCCGATCCCGTTACTAGTCCTGCTATCGCAACCCTAGGTTCGGTCCGATCTTAGACTGGGAGCGTACTACGTATGCCTAAGTCAACCCACGAAATGAACGTGCGGGCACTTAGCCGACCGGAGAGGCGGGATGCGCAAGCCGTGGATCGATCTAGTGGTGGTGGGTTTAGGCACATCTTCATATTTTTGCCATGCCAATGCCATTTTTATGGCTTGTAAATTCATACAATGGTCCCTTAAGCCTTCATGTGAAGTTTCATGGCTAGACAACCCATTTTCTATTTTTCATGATTTTTGAAACTTTTTATGGTTCGAGATTTTTTAAATTTTTTTAGAAGGGGTTTTGGCCCCAAATTTGGTAGACGTGATCCTTGAATTTTGTTGGCACGCACAAAACATTCAGCTAAAAACTCCAAGTGGAGAAGATTTTGTGACCGTTTGAAAAAAATGTCCCCATTTCAGACACTTTAATGGCTACTGGGAGCAAACCTATAATATCTCAAATGCTCTTTAAGTGGGTGTGAGTTCTCGAGGTTTGATGAGGGATAGGGGGCCAATATAAGGGCCAAGTACCAGCACCTATTGCACATCATGTGCGCACAACCCCTAGCCCCCCAATCACCGAAACCCTCATTATCGTTGGTTTGGTTCTCTGGCGATGCTTCGACGATGGTGCCCCGGGTGAAAAAAGTGTTGCACTAGCACATGCCCAAGCCCAGCATGTGCACCGTGGCTCAAAATCAAACTTCGGCCAAGGCCTTGACCATCAATGGCACCGCTAGGGGTGGGATGCACGAGCTGACCAAGGATCGCGCTGCTGGTGCCCCTCGGTTGTTGCCCTAAATGCCGTCGATAGCCTCTGGCCCTTGGTTGGTCGAGATAAAAAATGCACTACGTATACCTAAGTCAACCCATGAAATGAGTGTACGAGCACTCAGTCGGTCGGAGAGCCAGAATGCACAAGTCGAGGATCGGCCGGATCCCCTTCTGTGTGCTGCAGATCCCGCTGCGGGTCCCTCGGTCAGGTTGGGGCTTAGATCGGGAATGAACTCCATATGCCTAAGTCAACCCACGAAATGAGTGTGCAGGTGCTCACCCGATCGGAGAGGCAGGATGAGCAAGCCCAAGGATCGACCCCAGTCCTCATTTGCATGCTGCTGTCGGTATGATCTTAGACTGGGAATGAACTTCGTATGCTTAGACTGGGAATGAACTCCGTATGCCTAAGTCAACCCATGAAATGAGCGTGTGGGCACTGAGCATATCGGAGAGGCATAATGCGCAAGCCGGGGATCGGCCCTGTCCACCTCTACGTACTGTCGGTCCCGCTACCACAACCCTCGGTCCGGTTGGGGCTTAGACATGGAATGAACTTCGTATGCCTAAGCCAACCCATGAAACGAGCGTGCGAGGGCTCAATTGGCCAGAAAGGTAGAATGCGCAAGTCAGGGATCAACGCGATCCCTCTCTGCGTGCTATCGATCCTACTGCTAGTCCTGCAACCGTAACCCTAGGTTCGGTCTGATCTTAGACTGGGAATGAACTCCGTATGCTTAGACTAGGGATGAACTCCGTATGCCTAAGTCAACCCATGAAACGAGTGTGCGGGCACTCAACCGGCCAGAGAGGTAGGATACGCAAGCCGAGGATCGACCCGATCCCCTCTACGTGCTATCGATCCTGCTGCAGGTCCTGCTGCCGCAACCCTCGGTCCGATCCAATCTTAGACTGGGAGTGCACTACATATGCGTAAGTTAACCCACGAAACGAGCGTGCGGGCACTTAGCCGGTCGGAGAGGTAGGATACGCATGCCGTGGATCGATCGAGTGGTAGGTGGGTTCAAGCACAACTTCATATTTCTGCCATGCCAATGCCATTTTTATGGCTTGTAAATTCATACAATGGTCCCCTAAGCCTTCATGTAAAGTTTTGTACCAAGATGATCCGTTTTCTATTTTACATGATTTTTGAAACTTTTTACGGTTTGGGATTTTTTACAAATTTTTTATAAGGAGTTTTGGCCCCAAATTTGGTAGACGTGATCCTTGTATTTTTGTTGGCAGACACACACATATTCAGTTAAAAACTCAAAATGGAGAAGATTTTGTGATCATTTGAGATAAATGTCCCCATTTCAGACACTTTAATGGCTACTGGGAGCAAAACTATAAAATCTCAAATGCTCTTTAAGAGGGTGTGAGTTCTTGAGGTTTGATGAGGGATAGGAGGCCAATATAAGGGCCAAGTACCAGGCCCCATCACACATCATGGGCGCACACCCCCCGGCCCCCCCAATCATCAGAACCCCTAATGCTATTGGTTAGGTTCTCCAGTGATGCTCCGGCGATGGTGCCCCAGGCAAACAAATGTGGCACCAGCATATGCCCGAGCCCAGATGTGCACTGTGGCTCAAAATTGAACTTCGGCCAAGGCCTCGACCATCAATGGCATGTGATGGTGCATGGTGATGGTACATGCATCGACCATCATCGGCACAGGCTACCCTTTGGTATGGGCACTTACCTGAACCGCCATCGGCACAAGTGGGGCCCTAGTGCGGGTGGTTGCCTCGACCACCATCAGCATAAGATGGCTCTTGGTGCGGGCGGTTGCATCGAACACCATTGGTACATGCTGGGCCGTGGTGCAGGCGGTTGCCTCGACCACCATCGGCACATTCTAAGGCCTGATCGAACCCCAAAACGAGTGTACGGACATCGAACCGATCACTGAGGGGGATGCGTGAGCCGATCGAGGATCCCGCTGCTGGTCCCCCTTGGTTATTGCCCTAAATGTCATCGATAGCCTCTAGCCCTTGGTTGTTTGAGACCGGGAATGCACTATGTATGCCTAAGTCAACCCATGAAACGAGCGTGTGGGTGCTCAGCCGATTGGAGAGCAGAATGCGTAAGTCGAGGATTGACCCAATCCCCCTCTACGTGCTATCGATCCCACTACGGGTCCCTGGTCCAGTTGGGGCTTAGATCGGGAATGAACTTCATATGCCTAAGTCAACCCATGAAACGAGCGTACGGGCACTCACCGATCGAAGAGGTACGATGCGTAAGCCGAGGATCATCCCGGTCCCCTCTGCATGCTGCTGCTGATCCGATCCTAGACTGGGAATGAACTTCGTATGCTTAGATTGGGAATGAACTCCGTATGCCTAAGTCAACCCACGAAACGAGTGTGCGGGTGCTGAGCCGGTTGGAGAGGCATAATACGAAAGCCGAGGATCAGCCTGATCCCCCTCTACGTGCTGTCAATCCCAGTGCTACAACCCTCGGTCCGACTGGGGCTTAGACATGGAATGAACTCTGTATACCTAAGCCAACCCATGAAACGAACGTACGGGCACTCAGCCGATCAAGAGGCAAAATACGTAAGCTGAGGATCGGCCCGATCCCCCCCTGTGTGTTACCGATCTTGCTGCTGGTCCTACTGCCACAACCTCGGTCCTATCCCATCTTAGATTGGGAATGAACTCCTTATGCTTAGACTGGGGATGAACTCCGTATGCCTAAGTTAACCCACGAAATGAGCATGCAGGGCTCAGCGGCTAGAAAGGCAGGATGCGCAAGCCGGGGATAGACCCTGTCCCCTCTGCGTGCTGTCGATCCCGCTGCGGGTCCTGCTACCGCAACCTGATCCGTCCGATCTTAGACTGGGAGCACACTATGTATGCCTAAGTCAACCCACAAAACGACGGGCAAGCACTTACCGAAGAGGCGGGATGCGCAAGCCGTGGATCGATCGAGTGGTAGGTGGGTTCAGGCACATCTTCATATTTTTGCCATGCCAATGCCATTTTTATGGCTTGTAAAATAATACAATGGTCCCCTAAGCCTTCATGTGAAGTTTCGTGGCGAGAGGACCCGTTTTCTATTTTTCATGATTTTAAAACTTTTTACGGTTCAGATTTTTTAAAATTTTTTTAAAAGGTGTTTTGGCCCCAAATTTGGTAGACGTGATCCTTGTATTTTTGTTGGCTTGCACAAACAAATTCAGCTAAAAACTCGAAGTGAAGAAGATTTTGTGACCATTTGAAAAAAATGTCCCCATTTCAGACACTTTAATGGGTACTGGGAGCAAACCTATAAAATCTCAAATGCTCTTTAAGGGGGTGTGAGTTCTCAAGGTTTGATGAGGATAGGGGGCCAATAAAGGGCCAAGTACCAGCACCCATCACACATCATGTGCACACACCCCCCGGCGCCCTCCAATTGTCGAAACCCCCAATGCCGTCGGTTAGGTTCTCTGCGATGGTGCCCCAGGTGAAAAAAATGTGCACCAGCAATGCTCGAGCCCAGCATGTGCACCGTGGCTCAAAATTGACTTCGGCCAAGGCCTCGACCATCATGGCACATGATGGCACATGGTGATGCACATGCATCGACCATCATCGGTACAGGCTGCCCTTTGGTACGGGCATTTACCTCGACTCCATCGGCAGAAGCTGGCCCTGGTGCTGGCGGCTGCCTCGATCACCATCGCGCACAAGCGACCCTTCGTACGGGCGATTGCCTTAACACCATCAGCACAAGATGGCCCTTGGTGCGGGCGATTGCATCGAACACCATCGGCACATGCTGGGCCGTGGTGTGGGCGGGTTGCCTCGACCACCATCGTCACATGTCGAGCCTCGGTCAGCCCCTGAAATGAGCATGTCGGCACCGAACAGACCGCTGGGGGTGGGATGCATGAGTCGACCAAGGATCCCACTGTTGGTCCCCCTCGGTTGTTGCCCCAAATGCCGTCGATAGCCTCTGGCCGTTGGTTGGTCGAGACCGAGAATGCACTGTGTATGCCTGAGTCAACCCGTGAAACAAGCGTGCGGGCGCTCAACCGATCGGAGAGCCAGAATGTGCAAGCCGAGGATCGACCCAATCCCTCTCTGGGTGCTATCGATCCCACTGCGGGTCCTTCGGTCCGGTTGGGGCTTAGACCAGGAATAAACTCCGTATGCTTAAGTCAACCCACGAAATGAGCGTACGGGCGCTCAACTGGCCAGAGAGGTAGGATGCGCAAGTTGGAGGATCGACTTGGTCCCCCTCTACGTGCTGCTGCCGATTCGATCTTAGACTGGGAATGAACTCCGTATGCTTAGACTGGGAAATGAACTTCGTATGCCTAAGTCAACCCATGAAACAAGCGTGCGGGTGCTGAGCCAGTCGGAGAGGCATAATGTGCAAGCCGAGGATCGGCCTGATCCCCCTCTACGTGCTGCATGTCCCGCTACCACAATCTTCGATCCGATTGGGGCTTAGACATGGAATGAACTCCGTATGCCTAAGCCAACCCATGAAACGAGCATGCTTTGCCGGTCGGAGTGGTAGAATGCGCAAGCCGGGTGTCATGAGCCAACCTTGTATAGGGCCATGACAGGGACTTAGGTTACCATGAGCCACCCATGTATAGGGCCATGGCCGGCTAGATCCATTGTGCTAGGAAAAGTGTCCCCATTTCAAACATTGTAACGGTTACTGGTAGCATAGCTCTAAAATCTCTAAGGCTCTTTAGGGGGGTGAGCCGGCAGTGTAGTGTTGGGCTATCTCACCGGGTGCTATGCGAGCTTAGCCACCCACCAAGGGCTACCCCCTGGCCCTGGTGATGGTGGGAGGTCCCGATGTATGATTCCCATTTTTAATAAAATTCACCCCGATTGAATGCCTCGAATGTTGCCTCGATGTGTTTCTTTCTTTCTTGATGTGAATGTGCCTTGTTGTGTGTGTGCTTGAGATTGATCTTGATATATTGTGCCTTATTGCGAATGCTTGGGATTAACCATGGTTTATGGTTGTTTGTTCAGATATCAACCTATTGAAGGCTGACTTGGGTGGAAGCATCCATTCGAGTGCCGCACGGTCTATTGCTTGTTGAGAGAAAGCATAGTCCGTGACACGTGGTATCAGAGCACGGTTGAAAAGTGCTAGAAGATGGATGAGATGGCCACAAGTGGTGGACCTGATCATCAGCAGAGAATTGAGGAACTTGAGGGCACGGTGGCCGCAATGAAAACTCACATGGTGACTAAAGATCGAGTGAGGGAGATCGAGACAACCCAGCGGGAGTTGTCCGATACTCTCCACAATGTGAGCGAGGAGGCTAGAGATGCCTTGAATATTCTCCAAAAAGAGTTTGAAGAGCTCAGAGCATAGGTGAGCATCTTACAAATGGCTATGGCCAAGTCGGCCTCAAGCTTGATGGAAAGGGGGAGAAGACCCAAGGTGCCAGAGCCTCGATGTTATGAGGGGGCAAGGGATGCTAAGGAACTTGAGAATTTCTTGTTTGACATGGAGTAGTACTTTCGGGCTGTACACACGAATTCAGAGGAAAACAAGGTAGCAATGGCATCGATGTACCTCGCAGGAGATGCCAAGCTTTGGTGGCACTCCAAGTTTGTCAATGACGAGTGCCCAATTAAGACTTGGACAGACCTGAAGCAGGAATTGAAAAACCAGTTTTTCCCTGAGAATGTGGAGTATATGGCTCGAAGAAAATTCCGAGAATTGGTGCAAACAGGGACGGTGTGAGAGTTTGTAAGGAACTTTCTACCTTGATGTTGGATATTCGAGACATGTTCGAGAAGGACAAGATGTTCTATTTTCTTGAGGGCCTTAAGCCTTGGGCCAGAACAGAACTACAAAGACAAAAAGTGCAAGACGTGGCCACAGCCATGGCTGCAGCTGAACGTCTCCACGACTATAATGATGGCTCCTTAAAATGGAAAAATCCTCCATCAGCTGGTAGTAGCTTCAACTTTGGGAGTGGGGGAAAGATGACTAGGCTAGACCGACCCTCCAGTGGGGGATCAGATATGAGGTCTTTCGATCGAGATAGCACCTAACCCAGAACAAACAACGCAGTGACTTTTAAGCCTAAACAACTGCTGGCTTACTTTCTTTGCAAGGGGCCGTATCGGGTGGCCAAATGCCCGCACAGAGGAGCCCTTAATGCTTTGAGAACCTCATCTCAATAGTCGACAAAAGCGTCAAAGAGCATTGAAGAGATTGAGGAGGAGCCAGCCATGATGGGCTCAATAAAGTTCCTCAATGCCCTTCACACCCAACTGAACACTATAAGAAAAGAGTAAAGTAGAGGCTTGATGTATGTAAACCTAATTATCAATGAGAAGGCCACCAAGGCCATGGTGGATACGGGTGCAACTGATACTTTCATCACGCCGAAAGAAGCAAAGAGGTGTGGTCTTCAAGTTAACAAAGATTGTGGATGAATGAAGGTGGTCAATTCGCCAGCCTTTGCGATCAGTGGAAGCTCCAAGGGTGTGATAACCAAATTGAGGCCATGGGAAGGGAAGGTAGACTTTACAGTCTCCCCTATGGATGACTTCGATGTTGTTCTCGGATTCGATTTCATGATGTTGGCTCAGGCGATCCCTATCCCCGTTGCTAGCTGCTTGTTGTTCTTAGGGGAACACCCATGTATGGTGTCTGCCAATATCTTGCCAAAGAGTGGGAAGAAAATGATTTTGGCTTTGCAATTCAAGAAAGGGGTAAGGAGAGGGGAACCCTCCTTTGTGGCCATGTCGATCTACAAAGAAGGGTCAGAAGTAGAACCAATACTCGATGGCGTAAAGAAAGTGCTGGAAGAGTTCGAAGAGGTGATGCCAGAGATATTGCCTAAGGTTCTACCCCCTCGACGAGCAGTGGACCATGAAATTGAACACCTTCCAGGAGTAAAACCCCCTACTAGAGCCCCTTACCGCATGGCCCGCCAGAGTTGGCCGAGCTAAGGAAACAATTAGATGAACTTTTACAAGTAGGATTTATCAAACCACAAAGGCTCCTTTCGGAGTGCCTGTGCTATTTTAGAAGAAGCATGATGGAAGTCTATGCTTATGTGTTGACTACAGGGCCTTGAACAAAGTCATCGTAAGAAACAAATATCCTATCCCTCTAATAGCAGACTTGTTTGACCAATTGAGCCAGGCCAAGTACTTCTCCAAACTAGACCTGAGATCTGGATACCATCAGGTCAGAATCATTGAGGGAGATGAACCGAAGACCACTTGTGTAACATGGTATGGTGCATTTGAATTTCTTGTTATGCCCTTTGGACTAACCAATGCTCCTGACACATTTTGTACATTGATGAATCAGGTGTTCCATGACTATCCTAGAACAAATTTGTAGTCATCTATTTAGATGATCATAAGTGGTATATAGCTCCACATTGGAAGAACATCAAGAACACCTACGCCAGGTATTTCAAAGGTTACAGGACCACCGGTTATATGTAAAAAGGGAGAAGTGTGCATTTGCTCAGACACAAATCCATTTTCTCAGTTCACATTATCGAACGTGGCCACATTCGAATGGACCATGAAAAAGGTCAGGGCCATCAAAGAGTGGACAACACCGAAGAATTTTAGTGAGCTTCGCTCATTTTTGGGGCTAGCCAACTATTATAGAAGTTTGTAAGAAGGGTACTCTCGCAAAAACACGGCCGTCACGAAGCTATTGAAGAAGGAGCACAAAATGGTGTTTTGGATGAATGAGTGCCCAAAAGACGGGCCCCTTGGAGGTCATTTGAAGGAATGCTATTATGAAGGATCCCATCTTACTCCTCCCTGATATTGAAAAAGCCTTTTGAAGTTCAGACGGATGCATTCTGATTTTGTTATTGGAGGTGTGCTTTTACAACAACATCACCTGATAGCATTTGAAAGTAGGAAGCTAAAGAAGCTGAAAGGAAATATACGACCCAGGAAAAAGAGCTCCTTGATGTGGTTCACTACTTGAGGGCTTGGCGACATTACTTGTTGGGTTTTGCATTTGTCGTGAAGACAGACAATGCAACCGTTAGCCATTTTTCACCCAACTAAGGCTCACGGTGAAACAAGCTAAGGTGGTAGGAATTTCTAGCGGAGTTTGACTTTTGTTTTGAGCATACCACTAGAAGACCAATCAAGTGGCGGATGCCTTGAACAGGCGACCAGAGTTAGCGGCCCTTAGAAGAATAGCCCTAATGGTGGCTAGCAGAGCCACTACAGGCATTCATAAGTTGATTGGAGATCATCTAGGGAAGGACCCGCAAGCTTGTGCCATTCTGAAGCTAGTGGAAGAAGGGAAGTCCAAATACTTCTAGCAAGAAAATGGGGTCTTGTGGACAAGGGGCCTCGAGTGTTTGTACCAAGAGCAGGAGGTCTGAGATAGATGCTGATGAGGGAATGCCATGACACCCTATGGGCGGGACACCCAGGCTGGCAACGCACTTTGGCGTTATTGAAATAGGGATGCTATTGGCCTCAAATGTGACAAGATGTGATGGAATATACGAAGACTTGCCTCATTTGCCAACAAGACAAAGTCAAAAAGAGGAAACCCACAGGCATGCTTGAACCATTATCGGTACCCACCAAATCATGGGAAAGCATCTCCCTCGATTTCATCTCGAGCTTACCCAAGGTTGGTGATCTTGGAGCTATCTTGGTGGTGATTGCCGATTCTCTAAGTATGCCACATTCATTCCGCTCACAAGTATTGCACAGCGGAAGACACAGCTCGACTATTGTTCAAACATGTGGTCAAATATTGGGGGCTCCCTCAAAGCATTGTCAGTGATAGAGATCGAGATTCACGGGGTCCTTTTGGAGAGAACTTTTCAAGATTTTGGGGTCCCAACTCAACATCTCCTCAAGCTATCACCCTCAAACTGATGGCCAAACGGAACGGTTCAATGGATTATTGGAGGAATACTTGAGGCACTTTGTCCAAGCCAACCAGAAGGACTGGCCTTCATTATTAGACGTTGCCCAACTCTGCTTTAATTCCAACAAAAGCTCTTCCACTAATAAGAGCCCATTTGAGGTGGTCACCGGACAACTACCAAGGCTACCCCACACTTCCTTGGAACAATATGGAGGAAAGAATCCGAGAGCCTTCAACCTCAGCAAGGAGTGGAAACAAAACACGGAGATTGCACAAGCCTACCTGGAGAAAGCATCAAAGCGAATGAAGAAATGGGCAGACAAGGGTCGTAGAGTTCAACAATTCCAAGTTGGGGTTTGGTTCTGGTTCGACTAGTTCCTGAACAGACTAGGTTCTTGAGAAAGAGAGATCGGAGACTGGTGTGTAAATATGAAGGTCCAGTAAGGGTCCTTTCCAAGGTGGGGAATGCTTCTTACAAAATCGACCCTCCGAAATGGATGAAGGTGCACCCAGTATTTCATGTGAACAACCTGAAGTTGTTCCATGCAGATCCTACAGATGCTAGCCGAAGGGAGCCAACCAGAGCTGCCATCACCATGAAACCACCCTCAGAGCGTCGAGTCGAAGAGATCTTAGCTGACAGGGAAACCAAGATATCTCAAAGACTAGTTCAGGAATACTTAGTGAAGTGGGAGGGATTAGGCCTAGAAGAAACCAGCTGGGAGAGAGAGAAAACCTCTAGAGATTTCAAAGGAAGATTGAAGAATTTTAAGCCAGCAAGTCGACGAGGACGTCGATAGAATAGGTGGGGGAGGATGTCATGAGCCGACCTTGTATAGGGCCATGATAGGGACTTAGGTTGCCATGAGCGACCCATGTATAGGGCCATGGCCAGGTAGATCCATTGTGCTAGGAAAAATGTCCCCATTTCAAACATTGTAACAGTTACTGGTAGCATAGCTCTAAAATCTCTAAGGCTCTTTAGGGGGTGAGACGGCAGCGTAGTGTTGGCTGTCTCACCGGGTGCTATGCGAGCTTAGGCCACCCACCAAGGGCTGCCCCCTGGCCCTGGTGATGGTGGGAGGTCCCGATGTATGATTCCCATTTTTATAAAATTCACCCCGATTGAATGCCTCGAATTTGCCTCGATGTGTTTCTTTCTTTCTTGATGCGAATGTGCCTTGTTGTGTGTGTGCTTGAGATTGATCTCGATATATTGTGCCTTATTGCGAATGCTTGGGATTAACCATGGTTTATGGTTGTTTGTTCAGATATCGACCTATTGAAGGCTTACTTGGGTGGAAGCGTCCATTCGAGTGCCGACGGTCTATTGCTTGTTGAGAGAAAGCATAGTCCGTGACACCAAGGATCAACTCGTCCCCCTACTGCTGCCGATCCTACTGCTGGTCCTACTAGCGTAACCTTCGATCCGGTCCAATCTTAGACTGGAATGAACTTCGTATGCTTAGACTGGGATGAACTCCGTATGCCTAAGTCAACCCACAAAACAAGTGTGCAGGCGCTCAACCGGCTAGAGAGGCAGGATGCGCAAGTCGGGGATCGACCCGGTCCCCTCCGTATGCTACCGATCCTCTGCAGGTCTGCTACCACAACCCTGATCTGGTCTGATCTTAGATTACAAGCGCACTACGTATGCCTAAGTCAACCCACAAAACGAGCGTGCGGGCTCTTAGCCGACCGAGAGGCGGGATGCGCAAGCCATGATCGATCGAGTGGTAGGTGGGTTCAGGCACTCTTCTGTGTGCTGCAGATCCCGTTACGGGTCCCTCGTCGGGTTGGGCTTAGATCAGGAATTAACTCCGTATGCCAAACTCAACCCACGAAATTAGCGTGCAGGCACTCACCCGACCGAAGAGGCAGGATGCGTAAGTCGAGGATCGACCCGGTCCTCCTCTGTATGCTGCTATCGGTATGATCCTAGACTGGGAATGAACTCTGTATGCTTAGACTGGGAATAAACTCCGTATGCCTAAGTCAACCCACGAAACAAGCGTGCGGGCGCTGAGCCGATCGGAGAGGCATAATGCGCAAGCTGGGGATCAGCCCGATCCCCCTCTGCGTGCTGTCGGTCCCACTGCCACAACCCTCGATCGGTTGGGGCTTAGACTGGAATGAACTCCATATGCTAAGCCAAACCATGAAACGAGCGTATGGGGGCTCAGCCGACCGGAGAGGCAGAATACAAGTCAGGGATCGACCCGGTCCCCCTTGCGTGCGGTCGATCCCGCTGCTGGTCTTGTTATTGCAACCCTAATCCGATCCGATCTTAGACTGGGAATGAACTTCGTATGCTTAGACTGGGGATGAACTCTGTATGCCTAAGTCAACCACGAAACGAGCGTGCAGGCACTCAGCGACTAGAGAGGCAGGATGCGTAAGTCGGGGATCGACCCGGTCCCCTCTACATGTTGCTGATCCTACTGGGTCCTGCTACCACAACCCTCGATTGGTCTGATCTTAGACTGTGAGCGCACTACATATGCCTAAGTCAACCCACGAAATGAGCGTGCGGGCACTTAGCCGTCGAGAGGTGGGATGCGCAAGCCGTGGATCGATCGAGTGTTAGGTGGGTTCAAGCACATCTTCATATTTCTGCCATGCCATTGCCATTTTTATGGCTTGTAAATTCATACAATGGTCCCCTAAGCCTTCATGTGAAGTTTCGTGGCAAGACGACCCGTTTTCTATTTTTCACGATTTTTGAAACTTTTTACGGTTCGGATTTTTTAAAATTTTTTGGAAGGAGTTTTGGCCCCAAATTTGGTAGACATGTGATCCTTGTATTTTTGTTGGCATGCACAAACAAATTCAGCTAAAAACTCGGAGTGGAGAAGATTTTGTGACCGTTTCAAAAAAATGTCCTCATTTCAGACACTTTAATGGCTACTGGGAGCAAACGTATAAAATCTCAAATGCTCTTTAAGGGGTTATGAGTTCTTGAGGTTTGATGAGGGATAAGGGGCCAATATAAGGGCCAAGTACCAGCACCCATCGCACATCATGTGCGCACACCCCCTGGCCCCCAATCACGGAACCCCCAATGCCACCGGTTAGGTTCTGCGCGATGCTCTGGCGATGGTGCCGGGCAAAAAAAATATGGCACCAGCACATGCTCAAGCCCAACTTGTGCATCGTGGCTCAAAATCAAACTTCGACCAAGGCCTCGACCATCAGTGGCACATGATGGCGCATGGTGATGGCACATGCATCGACCATCACTAGCACAGGCTGCCCTTTGGTACGGGCACTTGCCTCGACTACCATCGGCAGAAGGTGGGTGGTTGCCTCGCTCACCATCGGCACATGTCGGCCATTTGGTACGAGAGATTGCCTTGACTGCCATCGAAATAAGATGGCCCCTGGTACGAGCGGTTGCATCGAACACCATCGACACATGCTCCGTATGCCTAAGTCAACCCACAAAACGAGTGTGTGGGTGCTGAGCCGGTCGAAAGGCATAATGCGCAAGCCAGGGATCGACTCGTCCCCCTCTATGTGCTATCGGTCCCGCTGCCATAACCCTCAGTCCAGCTGGGGCTTAGACATGGAATTAACTCCGTATGCCTAAGCCAACCCTCGAAACGTGTAGGCGTTCAACCAACCGGAGAGCGGCAAATGCAAGCCAGGAATTAGCTCGTCCCCTCAATGTGCTGTCGATCCTGCTGCTGGTCCTTGCTGCAACCCTCGGTCCATTCTGATCTTAGACTAGGAATGAAGTTCGTATGCTTAGACTGGAGATGAACTCCGTATGCCTAAGTCAACCCACGAAACAAGCATGCGGGCACTCAGCCGGCCAGAGAGGCAGGATGCGCAAGCCGGGGATAGACCCTATCCCCTCTGCATGCTGTCTATCCCGTTAGTCTTGTTGCCGCACCCTCAGTCCAGTCCGATCTTAGACTAGGAGCACACTACGTATGCCTACGTCAACCCACGAAACGAGCGGGCGGGCACTTAGCCGACCGGAGAGACGGGATGCGCAAGCCATGGATCGATCGAATGGTAGGTGGTTCAGGCACATCTTCATATTTCTGCCATTCCAATGCCATTTTAATGGCTTGTAAATTCATACAATGGTCCCCTAAGCCTTCAAGTGAAGTTTCGTGGCAAGACGACTCGTTTTTATTTTTCATGATTTTTAAAACTTTTTATGGTTCAAGATTTTTTAAAATTTTTTTAGAAGGAGTTTTGGCCCCAAATTTGGTAGACGTGATCCTTGTATTTTTGTTGGCATAGACAAACAAATTCAGTTAAAAACTCAAAGTGGAGAAGATTTTGTGACCGTTTGAAAAAAATGTCCCCATTTCAGACACTTTAATGGCTGCCCTTTGTACGAGCACTTGCCTCGACCGCCATTGACACAAGCTGGGCCCTGGTGTGAGTGGTTGTGTCGACCACCATCGGCACAGATGGCCCTGGTGCAGGTGGTTGCATCGAACACAATCGGCACATGTTGGGCAGTGGTGCGGGCGGTTGCCTCGACCACCATCGGCACATGACGAGCCCCGATCGGCCCCTGAAATGATTGTACGAGCATCA
>NW_019167971.1:3150653-3298153 GCF_002303985.1 Durio zibethinus | reverse complement strand
TGATGCTCGTACAATCATTTCAGGGGCCGATCGGGGCTCGTCATGTGCCGATGGTGGTCGAGGCAACCGCCCGCACCACTGCCCAACATGTGCCGATTGTGTTCGATGCAACCACCTGCACCAGGGCCATCTGTGCCGATGGTGGTCGACACAACCACTCACACCAGGGCCCAGCTTGTGTCAATGGCGGTCGAGGCAAGTGCTCGTACAAAGGGCAGCCATTAAAGTGTCTGAAATGGGGACATTTTTTTCAAACGGTCACAAAATCTTCTCCACTTTGAGTTTTTAACTGAATTTGTTTGTCTATGCCAACAAAAATACAAGGATCACGTCTACCAAATTTGGGGCCAAAACTCCTTCTAAAAAAATTTTAAAAAATCTTGAACCATAAAAAGTTTTAAAAATCATGAAAAATAAAAACGAGTCGTCTTGCCACGAAACTTCACTTGAAGGCTTAGGGGACCATTGTATGAATTTACAAGCCATTAAAATGGCATTGGAATGGCAGAAATATGAAGATGTGCCTGAACCACCTACCATTCGATCGATCCATGGCTTGCGCATCCCGTCTCTCCGGTCGGCTAAGTGCCCGCCCGCTCGTTTCGTGGGTTGACGTAGGCATACGTAGTGTGCTCCTAGTCTAAGATCGGACTGGACTGAGGGTGCGGCAACAAGACTAACGGGATAGACAGCATGCAGAGGGGATAGGGTCTATCCCCGGCTTGCGCATCCTGCCTCTCTGGCCGGCTGAGTGCCCGCATGCTTGTTTCGTGGGTTGACTTAGGCATACGGAGTTCATCTCCAGTCTAAGCATACGAACTTCATTCCTAGTCTAAGATCAGAATGGACCGAGGGTTGCAGCAAGGACCAGCAGCAGGATCGACAGCACATTGAGGGGACGAGCTAATTCCTGGCTTGCATTTGCCGCTCTCCGGTTGGTTGAACGCCTACACGTTTCGAGGGTTGGCTTAGGCATACGGAGTTAATTCCATGTCTAAGCCCCAGCTGGACTGAGGGTTATGGCAGCGGGACCGATAGCACATAGAGGGGGACGAGTCGATCCCTGGCTTGCGCATTATGCCTTTCGACCGGCTCAGCACCCACACACTCGTTTTGTGGGTTGACTTAGGCATACGGAGCATGTGTCGATGGTGTTCGATGCAACCGCTCGTACCAGGGGCCATCTTATTTCGATGGCAGTCAAGGCAATCTCTCGTACCAAATGGCCGACATGTGCCGATGGTGAGCGAGGCAACCACCCACCTTCTGCCGATGGTAGTCGAGGCAAGTGCCCGTACCAAAGGGTAGCCTGTGCTAGTGATGGTCGATGCATGTGCCATCACCATGCGCCATCATGTGCCACTGATGGTCGAGGCCTTGGTCGAAGTTTGATTTTGAGCCACGATGCACAAGTTGGGCTTGAGCATGTGCTGGTGCCATATTTTTTTTGCCCGGCACCATCGCCAGAGCATCGCGCAGAACCTAACCGGTGGCATTGGGGGTTCCGTGATTGGGGGCCAGGGGGTGTGCGCACATGATGTGCGATGGGTGCTGGTACTTGGCCCTTATATTGGCCCCTTATCCCTCATCAAACCTCAAGAACTCATAACCCCTTAAAGAGCATTTGAGATTTTATACGTTTGCTCCCAGTAGCCATTAAAGTGTCTGAAATGAGGACATTTTTTTGAAACGGTCACAAAATCTTCTCCACTCCGAGTTTTTAGCTGAATTTGTTTGTGCATGCCAACAAAAATACAAGGATCACATGTCTACCAAATTTGGGGCCAAAACTCCTTCCAAAAAATTTTAAAAAATCCGAACCGTAAAAAGTTTCAAAAATCGTGAAAAATAGAAAACGGGTCGTCTTGCCACGAAACTTCACATGAAGGCTTAGGGGACCATTGTATGAATTTACAAGCCATAAAAATGGCAATGGCATGGCAGAAATATGAAGATGTGCTTGAACCCACCTAACACTCGATCGATCCACGGCTTGCGCATCCCACCTCTCGACGGCTAAGTGCCCGCACGCTCATTTCGTGGGTTGACTTAGGCATATGTAGTGCGCTCACAGTCTAAGATCAGACCAATCGAGGGTTGTGGTAGCAGGACCCAGTAGGATCAGCAACATGTAGAGGGGACCGGGTCGATCCCCGACTTACGCATCCTGCCTCTCTAGTCGCTGAGTGCCTGCACGCTCGTTTCGTGGTTGACTTAGGCATACAGAGTTCATCCCCAGTCTAAGCATACGAAGTTCATTCCCAGTCTAAGATCGGATCGGATTAGGGTTGCAATAACAAGACCAGCAGCGGGATCGACCGCACGCAAGGGGGACCGGGTCGATCCCTGACTTGTATTCTGCCTCTCCGGTCGGCTGAGCCCCCATACGCTCGTTTCATGGTTTGGCTTAGCATATGGAGTTCATTCCAGTCTAAGCCCCAACCGATCGAGGGTTGTGGCAGTGGGACCGACAGCACGCAGAGGGGGATCGGGCTGATCCCCAGCTTGCGCATTATGCCTCTCCGACGGCTCAGCGCCCGCACGCTTGTTTCGTGGGTTGACTTAGGCATACGGAGTTTATTCCCAGTCTAAGCATACAGAGTTCATTCCTAGTCTAGGATCATACCGATAGCAGCATACAGAGGAGGACCGGGTCGATCCTCGACTTACGCATCCTGCCTCTTCGGTCGGGTGAGTGCCTGCACGCTAATTTCGTGGGTTGAGTTTGGCATACGGAGTTAATTCCTGATCTAAGCCCAACCCGACGAGGGACCCGTAACGGGATCTGCAGCACACAGAAGAGTGCCTGAACCCACCTACCACTCGATCGATCATGGCTTGCGCATCCCGCCTCTCGGTCGGCTAAGAGCCCGCACGCTCGTTTTGTGGGTTGACTTAGGCATACGTAGTGCGCTTGTAATCTAAGATCAGACCAGATCAGGGTTGTGGTAGCAGACCTGCAGAGGATCGGTAGCATACGGAGGGGACCGGGTCGATCCCCGACTTGCGCATCCTGCCTCTCTAGCCGGTTGAGCGCCTGCACACTTGTTTTGTGGGTTGACTTAGGCATACGGAGTTCATCCCAGTCTAAGCATACGAAGTTCATTCCAGTCTAAGATTGGACCGGATCGAAGGTTACGCTAGTAGGACCAGCAGTAGGATCGGCAGCAGTAGGGGGACGAGTTGATCCTTGGTGTCACGGACTATGCTTTCTCTCAACAAGCAATAGACCGTCGGCACTCGAATGGACGCTTCCACCCAAGTAAGCCTTCAATAGGTCGATATCTGAACAAACAACCATAAACCATGGTTAATCCCAAGCATTCGCAATAAGGCACAATATATCGAGATCAATCTCAAGCACACACACAACAAGGCACATTCGCATCAAGAAAGAAAGAAACACATCGAGGCAAATTCGAGGCATTCAATCGGGGTGAATTTTATAAAAATGGGAATCATACATCGGGACCTCCCACCATCACCAGGGCCAGGGGGCAGCCCTTGGTGGGTGGCCTAAGCTCGCATAGCACCCGGTGAGACAGCCAACACTACGCTGCCGTCTCACCCCCTAAAGAGCCTTAGAGATTTTAGAGCTATGCTACCAGTAACTGTTACAATGTTTGAAATGGGGACATTTTCCTAGCACAATGGATCTACCTGGCCATGGCCCTATACATGGGTCGCTCATGGCAACCTAAGTCCCTATCATGGCCCTATACAAGGTCGGCTCATGACATCCTCCCCCACCTATTCTATCGACGTCCTCGTCGACTTGCTGGCTTAAAATTCTTCAATCTTCCTTTGAAATCTCTAGAGGTTTTCTCTCTCTCCCAGCTGGTTTCTTCTAGGCCTAATCCCTCCCACTTCACTAAGTATTCCTGAACTAGTCTTTGAGATATCTTGGTTTCCCTGTCAGCTAAGATCTCTTCGACTCGACGCTCTGAGGGTGGTTTCATGGTGATGGCAGCTCTGGTTGGCTCCCTTCGGCTAGCATCTGTAGGATCTGCATGGAACAACTTCAGGTTGTTCACATGAAATACTGGGTGCACCTTCATCCATTTCGGAGGGTCGATTTTGTAAGAAGCATTCCCCACCTTGGAAAGGACCCTTACTGGACCTTCATATTTACACACCAGTCTCCGATCTCTCTTTCTCAAGAACCTAGTCTGTTCAGGAACTAGTCGAACCAGAACCAAACCCCAACTTGGAATTGTTGAACTCTACGACCCTTGTCTGCCCATTTCTTCATTCGCTTTGATGCTTTCTCCAGGTAGGCTTGTGCAATCTCCGTGTTTTGTTTCCACTCCTTGCTGAGGTTGAAGGCTCTCGGATTCTTTCCTCCATATTGTTCCAAGGAAGTGTGGGGTAGCCTTGGTAGTTGTCCGGTGACCACCTCAAATGGGCTCTTATTAGTGGAAGAGCTTTTGTTGGAATTAAAGCAGAGTTGGGCAACGTCTAATAATGAAGGCCAGTCCTTCTGGTTGGCTTGGACAAAGTGCCTCAAGTATTCCTCCAATAATCCATTGAACCGTTCCGTTTGGCCATCAGTTTGAGGGTGATAGCTTGAGGAGATGTTGAGTTGGGACCCCAAAATCTTGAAAAGTTCTCTCCAAAAGGACCCCGTGAATCTCGATCTCTATCACTGACAATGCTTTGAGGGAGCCCCCAATATTTGACCACATGTTTGAACAATAGTCGAGCTGTGTCTTCCGCTGTGCAATACTTGTGAGCGGAATGAATGTGGCATACTTAGAGAATCGGCAATCACCACCAAGATAGCTCCAAGATCACCAACCTTGGGTAGCTCGAGATGAAATCGAGGGAGATGCTTTCCCATGATTTGGTGGGTACCGACAATGGTTCAAGCATGCCTGCGGGTTTCCTTTTTTTGACTTTGTCTTGTTGGCAAATGAGGCAAGTCTTCGTATATTCCATTCACATCTTGTCGCATTTTGAGGCCAATAGTATCCCTATTTCAATAACGCCAAAGTGCGTTGCCAGCCTGGGTGTCCCGCCCATAGGGTGTCATGGCATTCCCTCATTCAACATCTGTCTCAGACCTCCTGCTCTTGGGTACAAACACTCGAGGCCCCTTGGTCCACAAGACCCCATTTTCTTGCTAGAAGTATTTGACTTCCCCTTCTTCCACTAGCTTCAGAATGGCACAGGTTTGCGCGGGTCCTTCCCTAGATGATCTCTAATCAACTTATGAATGCCTGTAGTGGCTCTGCTTAGCCGCCCATTGGGGCCATTCTTCTAAGGGCCGCTAACTCTGGTCGCCCTGCTCAAGGCATCCGCCACTTGATTGGTCTTTCTAGTGGTATGCTCAAAACAAAAGTCAAACTCCGCTAGAAATTCCTACCACCTAGCTTGTTTCGCCGTGAGCCTTGGTTGGGTGACGAAATGGCTAACGGCTACATTGTCTATCTTCACGACAAAATGCAAACCCAACAAGTAATGTCGCCAAGCCCTCAAGTAGTGAACCACCGTAAGGAGCTCTTTTTCCTGGGCCGTATATTTCCTTTCAGCTTCGCTTAGCTTCCTACTTTTCAAATGCTATTGCGGTGATGTTGTTGTAAAAGCACACCTCCAATAACAAAATCAGATGCATCCATCTAAACTTCAAAAGGCTTTTCAATATCAGGGAGAGCTAAGATGGGATCCTTCATAATAGCATCCTTCAATACCTCAAAGGCCTCTTGGCACTCATTCGTCCAACACCATTTGTGCTCCTTCTTCAATAGCTCCGTGAGGGCCATGGTTTTGCGAGAGTACCCTTCTACAAACCTTCTATAATAGTTGGCTAGCCCCAAAACTGAGCAGAGCTCACTAAAATTCTTTCGATGTTGTCCACTCCTTGATGGCCCTGACCTTTTTCATGTCCATTCGGATGTGGCCACGTTCGATAATGTGACTGAGAAAATGGATTTGTGTTTGAGCAAATGCACACTTCTCCCTTTTTACATATAAACTGGTGGTCCTGTAACCTTTGAAATACCTGGCGTAGGTGTTCTTGATGTTCTTCAATGTGGAGCTATATACCACTATATCATCTAAATAGATGACTACAAATTTGTCTAGGTAGTCATGGAACACCTGATTCATCAATGTACAAAATGTGCCAGGAGCATTGGTTAGTCCAAAGGGCATAACAAGAAATTCAAATGCACCATACCGTGTTACACAAGTGGTCTTTGGTTCATCTCCCTCAATGATTCTGACCTGATGGTATCCAGATCTCAGGTCTAGTTTGGAGAAGTACTTGGCCTGGCTCAATTGGTCAAACAAGTCTGCTATCAGAGGGATAGGATATTTGTTTCTTACGATGACTTTGTTCAAGGCCCTGTAGTCAACACATAAGCACAGACTTCCATCATGCTTCTTCTGAAATAGCACAGGCACTCCGAAAGGAGCCTTTGATGGTTTGATAAATCCTACTTGTAAAAGTTCATCTAATTGTTTCCTTAGCTCGGCCAACTCTGGCAGGGCCATGCGGTAAGGGGCTCTAGTAGGGGGTTTTGCTCCTGGGAGGTGTTCAATTTCATGGTCCACTGCTCGTCGAGGGGGTAGAACCTTAGGCAATATCTCTGGCATCACCTCTTCGAACTCTTCCAGCACTTTCTTTACGCCATCGGGTATTGGTTCTACTTCTGACCCTTCTTTGTAGATCGACATGGCCACAAAAGAGGGTTCCCCTCTTCTTACCCCTTTCTTGAATTGCAAAGCCAAAATCATTTTCTTCCCACTTTTTGGCAAGATATTGGCAGACACCATACATGGGTGTTCCCCTAAGAACAACAAGCAGTTAGCAACGGGGATAAGGATCGCCTGAGCCAACATCATGAAATCCAATCGAGAACAACATCGAAGTCATCCATAGGGGAGACTGTAAAGTTCTACCTTCGCTTCCCATGGCCTCAATTTGGTTATCACACCCTTGGAGCTTCCACTTGATCGCAAAGGCTGGCGAATTGATCAACCTTCATTCATCCAC
The DNA here is from genome assembly GCF_002303985.1 of Durio zibethinus. Next base: position 3,291,156 of record NW_019167971.1, on the reverse strand, counting down.
AGTCTTTGTTAACTTGAAGACCACACCTCTTTGCTTCTTTCGGCGTGATGAAAGTATCAGTTGCACCCGTATCCACCATGGCCTCGGGTGGCCTTCTCATTGATAATTAGGTTCACATACATCAAGCCTCTACTTTACTCTTTTCTTATAGTGTTCAGTTGGGTGTGGAGGGCATTGAGGAACTTTATTGAGCCCATCCTGGTTGGCTCCTCCTCAATCTCTTCAACGCTCTCTGGCCACTTTTTGCCGACTCTTGAGATGAGGTTTCTCAAAGCATTAAGGGCTCCTCTGTGCGGGCATTTGGCCACCCGATGCCGGCCCCTTGCAAAAAAAGTAAGCCAGCAGTTGTTTAGGCTTAAAAGTCACTGCGTTTGTTTGTTTCTGGGTTAGGTGCTATCTCGATCGAAAGACCTCATATCTGATCCCCCACTGGAAGGCCGGTCTAGCCTAGTCATCTTTTCCCCCACTTCCAAAGTTGAAGCTACTACCAGCTGATGGAGGATTTTTCCATTTTAAGGAGCCATCATTATAGTCGTGGAGACGTTCAGCTACAGCCATGGCCGTGGCCACGTCTTGCACTTTTTGTCTTTGTAGTTCTGTTCTGGCCCAAGGCTTGAGGCCCTCAAGAAAATAGAACATCTTGTCCTTCTCGAACATGTTCTTGAATATCCAACATCAAGGTAGAAAGTTCCTTACAAACTCTCACACCGTCCCTGTTTGCACCAATTCTCGGAGTCTTCTTCGAGCCATATACTCCACATTCTCAGGGAAAAATTGGTTTTTCAATTCCTGCTTCAGGTCTGTCCAAGTCTTAATTGGGCCACTCATCATTGACAAACTTGGAGTGCCACCAAAGCTTGGCATCTCCTGCGAGGTACATCGATGCCATTGCTACCTTGTCTTCCTCTGAATCCGTGTGTACAGCCCGAAAGTACTACTCCATGTCAAACAAGAAATTCTCAAGTTCCTTAGCATCCCTTGCCGCCTCATAACATCGAGGCTCTGGCACCTTGGGTCTTCTCCCCCTTTCCATCAAGCTTGAGGCCGACTTGGCCACAGCCATTTGTAAGATGCTCACCTGTGCTCTGAGCTCTTCAAACTCTTTTTGGAGAATATTCAAGGCATCTCTAGCCTCCTCGCTCACATTGTGGAGAGTATCGGACAACTCCCGCTGGGTTGTTCTCATCTCCCTCACTCGATCTTTAGTCACCATGTGAGTTTTCATTGCGGCCACCGTGCCCTCAAGTTCCTCAATTCTCTGCTGATGATCAGGTCCACCACTTGTGGCCCATCTCATCCATCTTCTAGCACTTCTCAACCGTGCTCTGATACCACGTGTCACGGACTATGCTTTCTCTCAACAAGCAATAGACCGTGCGGCACTCGAATGGATGCTTCCACCCAAGTCAGCCTTCAATAGGTTGATATCTGAACAAACAACCATAAACCATGGTTAATCCAAGCATTCGCAATAAGGCACAATATATCGAGATCAATCTCAAGCACACACACAACAAGGCACATTCACATCAAGAAAGAAAGAAACACATCGAGGCAACATTCGAGGTATTCAATGCGGGTCGTGAATTTTATTAAAAATGGGAATCATACATTGGGACCGTCCCACCATCACCAGGGCCAGGGGGGCAGCCCTTGGTGGGTGGCCTAAGCTCGCATAGCACCCGGTGAGATAGCCCAACACTACGGCTGCCGGCTCACCCCCCCTAAAGAGCCTTAGAGATTTTAGAGCTATGCTACCAGTAACCGTTACAATGTTTGAAATGGGGACACTTTTCCTAGGCACAATGGATCTACCCAGCCATGGCCCTATACATGGGTGGCTCATGGTAACCTAAGTCCCTGTCATGGCCCTATACAAGGTTGGCTCATGACACCCGGCTTGCGCATTCTACCACTCCGACCGGCAAAGCATGCTCGTTTCATGGGTTGGCTTAGGCATACGGAGTTCATTCCATGTCTAAGCCCCAGTCAGATCGAGGATTGTGGCAGCGGGACATGCAGCACGTAGAAAGGGATCAGGCCGATCCTCGGTTTGCACATTATGCCTCTCCGATCGGCTCAGCACCCGCACGATTGTTTCATGGGTTGACTTAGGCATATGGAGTTCATTCCCAGTCTAAGCATATGGAGTTCATTCCCAGTCTAAGATCGAACCGGTAGCAGCACGTAGAGGGGGACCAAGTCGATCCTCGACTTGCGCATCCTACCTCTCCGGCCAGTTGAGCACTCGCACGCTCGTTTCATGGGTTGACTTAAGCATACGGAGTTTATTCCCGGTCTAAGCCCTAACCGGACGAGCGACCCGCAGCGGGATCGATAGCACCCAGAGGGGGATCGGGTCGATCCTCGGCTTGCACATTCTGGCTCTCCGATCGACTGAGCGCCCGCACGCTTGTTTCATGGGTTGACTCAGGCATACACAGTGCATTCTCGATCTCGACCAACCAACGCCCAGAGGCTATCGACGGCATTTGGGGCAACAACCGAGGGGGACCAACAGTGGGATCCTTTGTCGACTCATGCATCCACTCCAGCGGTCTGTTCGGTGCCTACAACGCTCATTTCAGGGGCTGACCGAGGCTCGACATGTGACGATGGTGGTCGAGGCAACCGCCCACACCACGGCCCAGCATGTGCCGATGGTGTTCGATGTAATCGCCCGCACCAAGGGCCATCTTGTGCCGATGGTGGTTAAGGCAATCGCCCGTACGAAGGGTCGGCTTGTGCCGATGGTGATCGAGGCAGCCGCCAGCACCAGGGCCCAGCTTCTACCGATGGAGGTCGAGGTAAATGCCCGTACCAAAGGGCAGCCTGTACTGATGATGGTCGATGCATGTGCCATCACCATGCGCCATCATGTGCCATTGATGGTTGAGGCCTTGGCCGAAGTTCAATTTTGAGCCACGGTACACATGCTGGGCTCAAGCATTTGCTGGTGCCACATTTTTTTCACCCGGGGCACCATCGCCAGAGAACCTAACCGACGGCATTAGGGGTTTCGACAATTGGAGGGGCCGGGGGGTGTGTGCACATGATGTGTGATGGGTGCTGGTACTTGGCCCTTTTATTGGTCCCCTATCCCTCATCAAACCTTGAGAACTCACACCCTCTTAAAGAGTATTTGAGATTTTATAGGTTTGCTCCCTGTAGCCATTAAAGTGTCTGAAATGGGGACATTTTTTTCAAATGGTCACAAAATCTTCTTCACTTCGAGTTTTTAGCTGAATTTGTTTGTGCAAGCCAACAAAAATACAAGGATCACGTCTACCAAATTTGGGGCCAAAACACCTTTTAAAAAAATTTTAAAAAATCTTGAACCGTAAAAAGTTTTAAAAATCATGAAAAATAGAAAACGGGTCCTCTCGCCACGAAACTTCACATGAAGGCTTAGGGGACCATTGTATTATTTTACAAGCCATAAAAATGGCATTGGCATGGCAGAAATATGAAGATGTGCCTGAACCCACCTACCACTCGATCGATCCACGGCTTGCGCATCCCGCCTCTTCGGTTGGCTTAAGTGCTTGCCCGCTCGTTTTGTGGGTTGACTTAGGCATACATGGTGTGCTCCCAGTCTAAGATCGGACCGGATCAAAGGTTGCGGTAGCAGGACCCGCAGCGGGATCGACAGCACACATAGGGGACAGGGTGTATCCCCGGCTTGCGCATCCTGCCTTTCTAGCCGGCTGAGCTCCTGCATGCTCATTTCGTGGGTTAACTTAGGCATACGGAGTTCATCCCCAGTCTAAGCATAAGGAGTTCATTCCCAATCTAAGATGGGATAGGACCGAAGGTTGCGGCAGTAGGACCAGCAGCAAGATCGGTAACACACAGGGGGGGATCGGGCCGATCCTCGGCTTACGCATTTTGCCTCTCTGACCGGCTGAGCGCCCATACGCTCGTTTCATGGGTTGGCTTAGGTATACAGAGTTCATTCCATGTCTAAGCCCCAGTCGGACCGAGGGTTGTAGCACTGGGATTGACAGTACGTAGAGGAGGATCAGGCCGATCCCGGCTTTCGCATTATGCCTCTCCAACCGGCTCAGCGCCCGCACGCTCGTTCGTGGGTTGACTTAGGCATACGGAGTTCATTCCCAATCTAAGCATACGAAGTTCATTCCCAGTCTAGGATCGGATCAGCAGCAGCATGCAGAAGGGGACCGGGATGATCCTCGGCTTACGCATCGTACCTCTTCGATCGGCTGAGTGCCCGTACGCTCGTTTCATGGGTTGACTTAGGCATATGAAGTTCATTCCCGATCTAAGCCCCAACTGGACCGAGGGACCCGTAGTGGGATCGATAGCACGTAGAGGGGGATTGGGTCAATCCTCGGCTTACGCATTCTGCCTCTCCAATCGGCTGAGCACCCACACGCTCGTTTCATGGGTTGACTTAGGCATACATAGTGCATTCCCGGTCTCAAACAACCAAGGGCTAGAGGCTATCGATGACATTTGGGGCAATAACCAAGGGGGACCAGCAGCGGGATCCTCGATCGGCTCACGCATCCTGCCCTCAGTGATCGGTTCGATGTCCGTACACTCGTTTTGGGGTTCGATCAGGCCTTAGAATGTGCCGATGGTGGTCGAAGCAACCGCCTGCACCACGGCCCAGCATGTACCAATGGTGTTCGATGCAACCGCCCGCACCAAGGGCCATCTTGTGCTAATGGTGGTCGAGGCAACCACCCGCACTAGGGCCCCGTTTGTGCCGATGGCGGTTGAGGTAAGTGCCCGTACCAAAGAGTAGCCTGTGCCGATGATGGTCGATGCATGTGCCATCACCATGCACCATCACGTGCCATTGATGGTCGAGGCCTTGGCTGAAGTTCAATTTTGAGCCACGGTGCACATGCTGGGCTCGGGCATATGCTGGTGCCACATTTGTTTGCCTGGGGCACCATCGCTGGAGCATCACTGGAGAACCTAACCAACAGCATTGGGGGTTCTGATGATTGGGGGGGCCGGGGGGTGTGCGCCCATGATGTGTGATGGGGCCTGGTACTTGGCCCTTATATTGGCCTCCTATCCCTCATCAAACCTCGAGAACTCACACCCCCTTAAAGAGCATTTGAGATTTTATAGTTTTGCTCCCAGTAGCCATTAAAGTGTCTGAAATGGGGACATTTATCTCAAACGATCACAAAATCTTCTCCACTTTGAGTTTTTAGCTGAATATGTGTGTGTGTGCCAACAAAAATACAAGGATCACGTCTACCAAATTTGGGGCCAAACTCCTTATAAAAAATTTGTAAAAAATCCCAAACCGTAAAAAGTTTCAAAAATCATGTAAAATAGAAAACGGATCATCTTGGTACAAAACTTCACATGAAGGCTTAGGAGACCATTGTATGAATTTACAAGCCATAAAAATGGCATTGGCATGGCAGAAATATGAAGTTGTGCTTGAACCCACCTACCACTCGATCGATCCACGGCATGCGTATCCTGCCTCTCCGACCGGCTAAGTGCCCGCACGCTCGTTTCGTGGGTTAACTTACGCATATGTAGTGCACTCCCAGTCTAAGATTGGATCGGACCGAGGGTTGCGGCAGCAGGACCCGCAGTAGGATCGATAGCACGTAGAAGGGATCGGGTCGATCCTCGGCTTACGTATCCTGCCTCTCTGGCCGGTTGAGTGCCCACACACTCGTTTCATGGGTTGACTTAGGCATACGGAGTTCATCCCCAGTCTAAGCATACGGAGTTCATTCTAGTCTAAGATCGGACCAAACCTAAGGTTGCGGTTGCAGGACTAGCAGCAGGATCGACAGCACGTAGAGAGGGATCGAGTCGATCCCTGACTTGCGCATTATGCCTTTTTGGCCAATTGTGCCCTCGCACGCTCGTTTCATGGGTTGGCTTAGGCATACGAAGTTCATTCCATGTCTAAGCCCCAACCGGACCGAGGGTTGTGGCAGCGGGACCGACAGTACGTAGAGGTGGACTGGGCCGATCCTCGGCTTGCGCATTATGCCTCTTCGACCGGCTCAGTGCCCGCATGCTCGTTTCATGGGTTGACTTAGGCATACGGAGTTCATTCCCAGTCTAAGCATACGAAGTTCATTCCCAGTCTAAGATCATACCGACAGCAGCATGCAAATGAGGACCGGGTTGATCCTCGGCTTACGCATCCTGCCTCTCCGATCGGGTGAGCACCTGCACGCTCATTTCGTGGATTGACTTAGGCATATGGAGTTCATTCCCGATCTAAGCCCTAACCCGACTGAGAGACCCACAGCGGGATCTACAGCACACAGAAGGGGATCGGGCCGATCCTCGACTTGTGCATTCTGGCTCTCCGACCGACTGAGTGCTCGTACGCTCGTTTCACGGGTTGACTTAGGTATACGTAGTGCATTTTTTATCTCGACCAACCAAGGGCCAGAGGCTATCGATGGTGTTTAGGGCAACAACTGAGGGGCACCAGCAGCGGGATCCTTGGTCAGCTCGTGCATCCCGCCCCTAGCGGTGCCATTGATGGTCAAGGCCTTGGCCGAAGTTTGATTTTGAGCCACGGTGCACATGCTGGGCTTGGGCATGTGCTGGGTGCCACATTTTTTTCACCCGGGGCACCATCGTCGGAGCATCGCCAGAGAACCAAACCAACGATAATGAGGGTTCTGGTGATTGGGGGGGCTAGGGGGTGTGCGCACATGATGTGCAATGGGTGCTGGTACTTGGCCCTTATATTGGCCCCCTATCCCTCATCAAACCCCGAGAACTGACACCCACTTAAAGAGCATTTGAGATATTATAGGTTTGCTCCCAGTAGCCATTAAAGTGTCTGAAATGGGGACATTTTTTTCAAACGGTCACAAAATCTTCTCCACTTCAAGTTTTTAGCTGAATTTGTTTGTGAGTGCCAACAAAAATTCAAGGATAACGTCTACCAAATTTGGGGCCAAAACTCCTTCTAAAAATATTTAAAAAATCTCGAACCATAAAAAGTTTCAAAAATCATGAAAAATAGAAAATGGGTTGTCTACCCATGAAACTTCACATGAAGGCTTAGGGGACCATTGTATGAATTTACAAGCCATAAAAATGGCATTGGCATGGCAAAAATATGAAGATGTGCCTAAACCCACCACCACTCGATCGATCCACGGCTTGCGCATCCCGCCTCTCCGGTCGGCTAAGTACCCGCACGTTCATTTCGTGGGTTGACTTAGCCATACGCCGTACGCTCCTAGTCTAAGATCAGACCGAACCGAGGGTTGCGATAGCAGGACCAGTAACGGGATCGGCAGCACGCAGAGGGGACCGGGTCGATCCTCGGCTTACGCATCCTGCCTCTCTGGCCAACTGAACGCTCGCACGCTTGTTTCATGGGTTGACTTAGGCATACAGAGTTCATCCCTAGTCTAAGCAGACAGAGTTCATTGCCAGTCTAAGATCAAATCGGATCGAGGTTTTTGGCAGCAGGATCGGTAGCACGCAAAGGGGAATCGGGTTGATCCCAGGCTTGCGTATTCTGCCTCTCCAGGCAGCTGAGCCCCTACACGTTCGTTTCGTGGGTTGGCTTAGGGATGCAGAGTTTATTCCATGTCTAAGCCCAAATCGGATCGAGGGTTGTGGTAGCAGGACTGGCAGCACGCAGAAAGGGACCGACTCGATCCCCGACTTACGCATTATGCCTCTCTGATCGGCTCAGCACCCGCACGCTCGTTTCATGGGTTGACTTAGACATACAAAGTTCATTCCCAGTCTAAGCATATGGAGTTCATTCCCAATCTAAGATCGGACTGGCAACAGCACGCAGAGGGGGACCAGGTCGATCCTGAGCTTGCGCATCCTGCCTTTCCGATCGGCTAAGCGCCTGTACGCTCGTTAAGTGTGTTGACTTAGGCATACAAAGTTCATTCCTAGTCTAAGCCCGAACCGAACCGAGGGACCCATAACAGGATCGGTAGTATACAGAGGGGGATCGGGTCAATCCTCGGCTTGCGTATTCTGGCTCTCCAATTGACTGAGTGCTCGTACGTTCGTTTCATAGGTTGACTTAGGCATACGTAGTGCATTCCAGGTCTGGACCAACCAAGGGCCAGAGGCTATCGATGGCGTTTGGGGCAACAATCGAAGGGGATCAGGAGTAGGATCCTTGGTTGGCTCACGTATCCCACCCCCAGCGGTCAGTTCAGTGCTGCACCACTCGTTTCAGGGTTTGACCGGGCTCAACATGTGTCAATGATGGTCGAGGTAACCGCCCGCACCACGACCCAGCATGTGCGATGGTGTTCGATGCAACCGCCCGCACCAGAGGCCATCTTATGCCGATGGTGGTCAAGGCAATCGCCCACACCAAGGCATAGCTTGTGTCGATGGCGGTCGAGGTAAGTGCCCGTACCAAAGGGCAGCCTTTGTCGATGATGGTAGATGCATGTGCCATCACCATACACCATCATATGCCATTGATGGTCGAGGCCTGGTCGAAGTTCAATTTTGAGCCACGGTGCACATGCTGGGCTCGGGCATGTGCTGGTGCCACATTTTTTCGCTTGGGGCACCATCGCCGACTCATCATCGAAGAACCTAACCGGTGGCATTAAGGGTTCTGGTGATTTGGGGGGCCGGGGGGTGTACGCACTTGATGTGTGATGGGTGCTAGTACTTGGCCCTTATATTGGCCCCCTATCCCTCATCAAACCTCGAGAACTCACACCCCCTTAAAGAGAATTTGAGATTTTATAGGTTTACTCCCAGAAGCCATTAAAGTGTCTAAAATGGGGAAATTTTTTTCAAACGGTCACAAAAACTTCTCCAGTACGAGTTTTTAGCTGAATTTGTTTGTGCGTGCCAACAAAAATACAAGGATCACATCTACCAAATTTGGGGCCAAAACTGCTACTAAAAAAATTTTTAAAAATCTCAAACAATAAAAATTTTGAAAATCATGAAAAATAGAAAACGGGTCTTCCTGCCACGAAACTTGACATGAAGGCTTAGGGGACCATTGTATGAATTTACAAGCCATAAAAATGGCATTGCCATGACAGAAATATGAAGATGTGCCTGAACCCATCTACCACTCGATCGATCCACAACTTGCGCATCCCGCCTCTCCGACTGGTTAAGTGCCCGCACGTTCATTTCATGGGTTGACTTAGGTATACGTAGTGCGCTCCCAGTCTAAGATCGGACCGGATCGAGGGTTACGACAGCAGGACCCACAACGGGATCGACAGCACGTAGAGGGGATCGGGTCGATCCCCGGCTTACGCATCCTGCCTTTCTAGCCAGCTAAGCTCCTGCACGCTCGTTTCGTGGGTTAACTTAGGCATACAGAGTTCATCCCCAGTCTAAGATTAGACCGGACGGAAGGTTACAGTAGCAGGACCAACAGTAAGATTGACAGCACGTAGGGGGGACTAGATCGATCCTCGGCTTACGCATTCTGCAGAGAGGGATCGATAGCATGCAGAGAGGGATCGGGCCGATCCCTGGCTTGCGCATTATGCCTCTCCGGTCGACTCAGTGCCCGCACGCTCGTTTCGTGGGTTGACTTAGGCATATGGAGTTGATTCCCAGTCTAAGCATACGGAGTTCATTCCCAGTCTAAGATCGAACTAATAGCGGGATCGACAGCAGCACACAGAGGGGGATTGGGTTGATCCTCGGCTTTTGCATCCTTCTTCTCCGACTGGCTGAGCACCCGCACACTCATTTCGTGGGTTGACTTAGGCATACGAAATTCATTCCCGGTCTAAGCCCCAATCAGACTGAGAGACTCGCAGTGGGATCGACAGCATGCAGAAGAGGATCAAGTCGATCCTCGACTTGCGCATTTTGGCCTCGGGTCGGTGGAGCGCCCGTACGCAAGTTTCATGGGTTGACTTAGGCAAACATAGTGCATTCCCTGTCTCGACCAACCAAGTGCCAGAGGCTATCGACGGCATTTGGGGCAACAACCGAGGGGGACCAGTAGTGGGATCCTTGGTTGGCTCATGCATCCTACCCCCAGTGGTCGGTTCGGTGCTCGCACATTCATTTCAGGGGCTGGCCGGGGCTCAGCATGTACTGATGGTGGTCGAGGCAACTGGCTGCACCAGGCCCAATATGTGCTGATGGTGTTCGACGCAACCACCCGTACCAGGGGCCATCTTGTGCCGATGGTGGTCGAGGCAATCACCCGTACCAAGGGCTGGCATGTGCTGATGGTGATCGAGGCAACCGCCCACACCAGGGCCCAATTTGTGCCGATGGTGGTCCAGGTAAGTGCCCATACCAAAGGGCAGCCTGTGTCGATGATGGTCGATGCATGTGCCATCACCATGCGCCATCATGTGCCATTGATGGTTGAGGCCTTGACTGAAGTTCAATTTTGAGCCACGGTGCACTTGCTGGGCTATGCTGGTGCCACTTTTTTTCGCCAGGGGCACCATCGTCGGAGCATCGTCGGAGAACCTAATCGATGGCATTGGGGGTTCTGGCGACTAGGAGGGCCGGGGGGTGTGCACACATGATTTGCGATGGGTGCTGGTACTTGGCCTTATATTGGTCCCATATCCCTCATCAAACCTTGAGAACTCACACCCCCTTAAAGAGCATTTGAGATTTTATAGGTCTGCTCCCAGTAACGATTAAAGTGTCTGAAATGGGGACATTTTTTTCAAAAGATCACAAAATCTTCTCCACTTCGAGTTTTTAATTGAATTTTCTTGTGCATGCCAACTAAAATACAAGGATCGCATCTACCAAATTTGGGGCCAAAACTCTTTCTAAAAAAATTTTAAAAAATCCCAAACTGTAAAAAGTTTCAAAAATTATGAAAAATAGAAAACGGGTCGTCTTGCCATTAAACTTCACATGAAGGCTTAGGGGACCATTGTATGAATTTACAAGCCATAAAAATGGCATTGCCATGACAGAAATATGAAGATGTGCCTGAACCCATCTACCACTCGATCGATCCACAACTTGCGCATCCCGCCTCTCCGACTGGTTAAGTGCCCGCACGTTCATTTCATGGGTTGACTTAGGTATACGTAGTGCGCTCCCAGTCTAAGATCGGACCGGATCGAGGGTTACGACAGCAGGACCCACAACGGGATCGACAGCACGTAGAGGGGATCGGGTCGATCCCCGGCTTACGCATCCTGCCTTTCTAGCCAGCTAAGCTCCTGCACGCTCGTTTCGTGGGTTAACTTAGGCATACAGAGTTCATCCCCAGTCTAAGATTAGACCGGACGGAAGGTTACAGTAGCAGGACCAACAGTAAGATTGACAGCACGTAGGGGGGACTAGATCGATCCTCGGCTTACGCATTCTGCAGAGAGGGATCGATAGCATGCAGAGAGGGATCGGGCCGATCCCTGGCTTGCGCATTATGCCTCTCCGGTCGACTCAGTGCCCGCACGCTCGTTTCGTGGGTTGACTTAGGCATATGGAGTTGATTCCCAGTCTAAGCATACGGAGTTCATTCCCAGTCTAAGATCGAACTAATAGCGGGATCGACAGCAGCACACAGAGGGGGATTGGGTTGATCCTCGGCTTTTGCATCCTTCTTCTCCGACTGGCTGAGCACCCGCACACTCATTTCGTGGGTTGACTTAGGCATACGAAATTCATTCCCGGTCTAAGCCCCAATCAGACTGAGAGACTCGCAGTGGGATCGACAGCATGCAGAAGAGGATCAAGTCGATCCTCGACTTGCGCATTTTGGCCTCGGGTCGGTGGAGCGCCCGTACGCAAGTTTCATGGGTTGACTTAGGCAAACATAGTGCATTCCCTGTCTCGACCAACCAAGTGCCAGAGGCTATCGACGGCATTTGGGGCAACAACCGAGGGGGACCAGTAGTGGGATCCTTGGTTGGCTCATGCATCCTACCCCCAGTGGTCGGTTCGGTGCTCGCACATTCATTTCAGGGGCTGGCCGGGGCTCAGCATGTACTGATGGTGGTCGAGGCAACTGGCTGCACCAGGCCCAATATGTGCTGATGGTGTTCGACGCAACCACCCGTACCAGGGGCCATCTTGTGCCGATGGTGGTCGAGGCAATCACCCGTACCAAGGGCTGGCATGTGCTGATGGTGATCGAGGCAACCGCCCACACCAGGGCCCAATTTGTGCCGATGGTGGTCCAGGTAAGTGCCCATACCAAAGGGCAGCCTGTGTCGATGATGGTCGATGCATGTGCCATCACCATGCGCCATCATGTGCCATTGATGGTTGAGGCCTTGACTGAAGTTCAATTTTGAGCCACGGTGCACTTGCTGGGCTATGCTGGTGCCACTTTTTTTCGCCAGGGGCACCATCGTCGGAGCATCGTCGGAGAACCTAATCGATGGCATTGGGGGTTCTGGCGACTAGGAGGGCCGGGGGGTGTGCACACATGATTTGTGATGGGTGCTGGTACTTGGCCTTATATTGGCCCCATATCCCTCATCAAACCTTGAGAACTCACACCCCCTTAAAGAGCATTTGAGATTTTATAGGTCTGCTCCCAGTAACGATTAAAGTGTCTGAAATGGGGACATTTTTTTCAAAAGATCACAAAATCTTCTCCACTTCGAGTTTTTAATTGAATTTTCTTGTGCATGCCAACTAAAATACAAGGATCGCATCTACCAAATTTGGGGCCAAAACTCTTTCTAAAAAAATTTTAAAAAATCCCAAACTGTAAAAAGTTTCAAAAATTATGAAAAATAGAAAACGGGTCGTCTTGCCATTAAACTTCACATGAAGGCTTAGGGGACCATTGTATGAATTTACAAGCCATAAAAATGGCACTGGCATGACAAAAATATGAAGATGTGCCTAAACCCACCTACCACTCGATCCACGGCTTGCGCATCCCGCCTCTCCGGCCAGCTAAATGCCCGCACGTTTTTTTCGTGGGTTGACTTAGGCATACGTAGTATGCTCCAAGTCTAAGATTGAACCAGACTGAGGGTTATGGTAGCAGGACCTGCAACGAGATCGATAGCACGTAGAGGGGACCAGGTCGATCCTCGACTTACGTATTCTGCCCCTCTGGTCGGCTGAGCGCCCGCACACTCGTTTCATGGGTTGACTTGGCATACAAAGTTCATCCCCAGTCTAAGCATACGGAGTTCATTCCAAGTCTAAGATCGAACCCGATCGAGGGTTACTGTAGTAGGACCAGCAGCAGGATCGATAGCACGCAGGGGGACCGGGCTGACCCCCGGCTTGTGCATTCTGCCCCTCTGGCTGACTGAGCACTTGTACACTCATTTCATGGGTTGGCTTAGGCATACGGAGTTCATTCCATGTCTAAGCCCCAGTCGGACTGAGGGTTGTGGTAACGGGACTGACAGCACACAGAGGAGGATTGGGCCGATCCCTAGCTTGCACATTATGCCTTTTCGACCAACTGAGTGCCTACACGTAAGTTTCATGGGTTGACTTAGGCATACGTAGTGCATTCCCGATCTCGACCAACCATGTGCCAGAGGCTATCGATGGCATTTGGGGCAACAACTGAGGGGGACTAGCAGTGGGATCCTTGGTTGGCTTGTGCATCCCACCCCCAACGGTTGGTTCAGTGCTCGTACATTCATTTCAAGGGCTGATCGAGGCTCGACATGTGCTGATGGTGGTCGAGGCAACTGCCCGCACCATGGCCCAGCTTTTATCGATGGTGTTCGATACAACCGCCCGCACCAGGAGCCATCTTGTGCCGATGGTGGTCGAGGCAATCACCCATAGCAGAACCCAACTTGTGTCGATGGCGATCGAGGCAAGTGCCCATACCAAATGGTAGCCTGTGCCGATGATGGTCGATGCACGTGCCATCACCATGCTCCATCATATGCCATTGATGGTTGAGGCTTTGGCCGAAGTTTGATTTTGAGCCACGGTGCACATGCTGGGCTTGGGCATGTGCTGGTGCAACATTTTTTCACTTGGGGCACCATCGTCGGAGCATTGCCGAAGAATCTAACCGACGACATTGGGGGTTCCGATGATTGGGGGGCCGGGGTGTGTGCGCACATGATATGCAATGGGAGCTGGTACTTGTCCCTTATATTGGCCCCCTATCCCTCATCAAACCTCGAGAACTCACACCCCCTTAAAGAGCATTTGAGATTTTATAGGTTTGCTCCCAATAGCCATTAAAGTGTCTGAAATGGGGACATTTTTTTCAAATTGTCACAAAATCTTCTCCACTTCGAGTTTTTAGCTGAATTTGTTTGTGCATGCCAATAAAAATACAAGGATCACATCTACCAAATTTGGGGCCAAAACTCCTTCTAAAAAAATTTAAAAAAATCTCAAACCGTAAAAGGTTTCAAAAATTATGAAAAATGGAAAATGGGTCGTCTTGCCACGAAACTTCACATGGAGGCTTAGGGGACCATTGTATGAATTTACAAGCCATAAAAATGGCATTGGCACAGTAGAAATATGAAGATGTGCCTGAACCCACCTACCACTCGATCGATCCACAGCTTGGCATCCCGCCTCTTCGGTCGGCTAAGTGCCCGCATGCTCATTTCGTGGGTTGACTTAGGCATACATAGTGTGCTCCCAGTCTAAGATTGGATTGGATCAAGGGTTGTGGTAGCAGCACCCGTAGCGGGATCGACAGCACGTAGAGGGGACCGGGTCAATCCTTGGCTTACGCATCCTGTCGTTTCATGGGTTGACTTAGGCATACGGAGTTCATCTCCAGTCTAAGCATATGGAGTTCATTCCCAGTCTAAGATCAGATCACACCAAGGGTTGCGGCAGCAAGATCGATAACACGCAGGGGGGACCGGGCCAATCCCCGGCTTGCACATTCTACATCTCTGGTCGGCTGAGCGACCGCACGCTCGTTTCGTGGGTTGGCTTAGGCATACGGAGTTCATTCAATGTCTAAACCCCAGCCAGACCGAGGGTTGTGGTAGTAGGACCTGTAGCACACAAAGAGGGACCGGGCCAATCCCCGGCTTGCGCATTATGCCTCTCCGGTCAGGTCAGCGCCCGCACGCTCATTTCGTGGGTTGACTTAGGCATACGGAGTTCATTCCCATTCTAAGCATACGAAGTTCATTCCAAGTCTAAGATCGAGCCAGCAGCAGCACGCAGAGGCCTTTGTGCCGATGGTGGTCGAGGCAACTACCCGCACTAGGGCCCAGCTTGTGCCGATGGCAGTCGAGGCAAGTGCCCGTACCAAAGGGTAGCCTGTGCCGATGATGGTCAATGCATGTGCCGTCACCATGCACCATCATGTGCCATTGATGGTCGAGGCCTTGACTGATGTTCGATTTTGAGTCACGATGGACATGTTGGGCTCGGGCATGTGCTGGTGCCACATTTTTTTTGCTCGGGGCACCATCGCCGTAGAACCTAATCGATGGTATTGGGGGTTCCTGCGATTGGGGGGGCCAGGGGGTGTGCGCACATGATGTGCGATGGGTGCTGGTACTTGGCCCTTATATTGGCACCCTATCCCTCATCAAACCTTGAAAACTGACACCCCATTAAAGAGCATTTGAGATTTTCTAGGTTTGCTCCCAGTAGCCATTAAAGTGTCTGAAATGGGGACATTTTTTTAAAATGGTCGCAAAATCTTCTCCACTTGGAGTTTTTAGCTGAATGTTTTTGTGCATGCCAACAAAAATACAGGGATCACGTCTACCAAATTTGGGGCCAAAACTCCTTCTAAAAAAATTTTAAAAAATCTCAAACTGTAAAAAGTTTCAAAAATCATGAAAAATAGAAAACGGGTCATCTTGCCACGAAACATGACATGAAGGCTTAGAGGACCATTGTATGAATTTACAAGCCATAAAAATGGCATTACCATGGCAGAAATATGAAGATGTGCCTGAAACCACCTACCATTTGATTGGTCCACAGCTTGCGCATCCCGTCTCTTCGGCCGGTTAAGTGCCCGCACACTCGTTTCACAGGTTGACTTAGCCATACATAGTTCACTCCCAATCTAAGATCAGACCGGACCGAGGGTTGCGGTAGCAGGACCCACAGTGAGATTGGAAGCATGCAGAGGGGACTGGGTTATCCTCGACTTGTGCATCCTGCCTCTCTGGTCGGCTGAGCGCCCGCATGCTCGTTTCATTGGTTGACTTAGGCATACAGATTTCATCCCCAATCTAAGCATACGGAGTTCATTCCCAGTCTAAGATCAGTCTGGACTGAGGGTTACGGCAGTAGGACCAGTAGCAGGATTGGCAGCACGCAGGGGGGACTGGCTGATCCCCGGCTTGCGCATTCTGCCTCTCCTGTCGACTGAGCGCCCGTACGCTCGTTTCGTGGGTTGGTTTAGGCATACGGAGTTCATTCCATGCCTAAGCCCTAGCCAGACCGAGGGTTGTGGCAGCGGGACCGACAGCATGCAAAAGGGGATCGGATCGATCCCTGGCTTGCACATTTTGCCTCTCCGGCTGGCTCAGCGCCTGCACGCTCGTTTCGTGGGTTGACTTAGGCATACAAAATTCATTCCTAGTCTAAGATCGAACCTACAGCAGGATAGGCAGCAGCATGCTAAGGGGGACCGGGCTGACCCTCGGCTTGCGCATCCTGCCACTTCGGCAGCTGAGCTCCGGTACGCTCGTTTCGTGGGTTGACTTAGGCATACGGAGTTGATTCCCGCTCTAAGCCCTAACCGGACCGAGGGACTCACGACGGGATCGATAGCACGCAGAGGGGGACCGAGTTGATCCTCGAATTGTGCATTCTGGCTCTCTGATCAGTTTGAGCACCCGCTCGCTCGTTTCGTAGGTTGACTTAGGCATACATAGTGCATTCTCGATCTTGACCAACCAAGGGCCAGAGGCTATCGACGACGTTTGGGGCAACAACCAATGGGGACCAGCAGCGGGATCCTTGGTCGGCTCGTGCATCCCACCCCCAGCAGTCTGTTCGATGCCTGTACATTTGTTTCGAGGGCCGACCGGGGCTCGGCATGTGCCGACGGTGGTCAAGGCAATTGCCCGCACCATGACCCAGTATGTGCCGATGGTGTTCGATGCAACCACCCGCACCAGGGGCCATCTTGGGTCGATGGTGGTCGAGGCAATCGCCCACACCAAGGGCCGGCATGTGTCGATGGCGATCGAGGTAACCGCCAGCACCAAGGCCCAGCTTGTGTCGATGGCGGTCGAGGCAAGTGCTCGTACCAAGGGTAGCCTGTGCCGATGATGGTTGACACATGTTCCGTCACCATGCACCATCATGTGCCATTGATGGTCGAGGCCTTGGACAAAGTTCAATTTTGAGCCACGGTGCACATGCTGGGCTCGGGCATGTGTTGGTCCCACATTTTTTTCACCCGAGGCACCATCGTCGAAGCATTACCGGAGAACCTAACCGACGGCATTAAGGGTTCCGACGATTGAGGGGGCCGGGGGGTGTGCGCAGATGATGTACGATGGGTGCTGGTACTTGGCCCTTATATTGGCCCCCTATCCCTCATCAAACCTCAAGAACTCACACCCCCTTAAAGAGCAATTGAGATTTTATAGGTTTGCTCCCAGTAGCCATTAAAATGTCTGAAATGGGGACATTTTTTTCAAATGGTCACAAACTCTTCTCCACTTCAAGTTTTTAGCTGAATTTGTTTGTGCCTACCAACAAAAATACAAGGATCTCGTCTACCAAATTTGGAGCCAAAACTCCTTCTAAAAAAATTTTAAAAAATCTCGAACCGTAAAACGTTTCGAAAATCATGAAAAATAGAAAACGGGTCGTCTTTCCATGAAACTTTACATGAAGGCTTAGGGGACCATTGTATGAATTTACAAGCCATAAAATGGCATTGGCACGGTAGAAATATGAAGATGTGCCTGAACCCACCTACCAATCGATCGATCCATGGCTTGCGCGTCCCGCCTCTCCGACCGGCTAAGTGCCCGCACGCTCGTTTCATGGGTTGACTTAGGCATACGTAAGGCACTCCCAGTCTAAGATCAGACCGAAATGAGGGTTATGGTAGCAGGACCTGCAGTAGGATCGATCGCACCTAGAGGGTACCGGGTCGATCCCCGACTTACGCATCCTACCTCTCTGGCAGGCTGAGTGCCCGCACGCTCATTTCGTGGGTTGACTTAGGCATACGAAGTTCATCCCTAGTCTAAGCTTACGGAGTTCATTCCCAGTCTAAGATCGGATCAGACCAAGGGCTGTGACAGCAGGACCAACAGTAAGATCGACAACACGCAGAGGGGATCGGGCCGATCCCCGGCTTGTGCATTCTGCCTCTTCGGCCGGCTGAGTGCCCGTACGCTTGTTTCGTGGGTTAGCTTAGGCATACGGAGTTCATTCCATGTCTAAGCCCCAATCGGACTGAGGGTTGTGGCAGCGAGATCGGCAGCACGCAGAGGGGGACCGGGCCAATGCCTGGTTTGCTTATTATGCCTCTCCGATCGGCTTAATGCCCGTACGCTCGTTTTATGGGTTGACTTAGACATACAAAGTTCATTCCCAGTCTAAGATTAAACCGACAGTAGCACATAGAGGGGGATCGAGTTGATCCTTGACTTGCATATCCTGCCTCTTCGGTTGGCTGAGCACTCGCATACTCGTTTCATGGGTTGAGTTAGGCACACCGAGTTTATTCCTGGTCTAAGCTCCAGCCAGACCGAGGGACCCACAGCAAGATCGACAGCACGTAGAGGGAGACTGGGTTGATTCTCAACTTGCACATTCTGGCTCTTCGGTCAGCTGAGCACCCACACGCTCGTTTCATGGGTTGACTTAGGCATACGTAGTGCGTTCCCGATCTCGACCAACCAAGGGCCAGAGGCTATCGACGGCATTTGGGGTAACAACCAAGGGGGACCAACAGTGGGATCTTTGGTCAGCTCATGCATCCCACCGCCAGTGGTCGGTTTAGTGCTCGCATGCTCATTTTAAGGGTCGATCAGGGCTCAAAATGAGCCGATGGTGGTCGAGGCAACCGCTCGCACCACAGCCCAGCATGTGCCGATGGTGTTAGATGCAACCGCCTGCACCAGGGGCCATCTTGTGTCGATGGTGGTCGAGGCAATCGTTCGGATGAAGGGCCAGCATGTGCCGATGGTGATCAAGGCAACTGCTCGCACCAGGGCCTAGCTTGTGCTGATGATGATCAAGGCAAGTGCCTGTACCAAAGGGCAGCCTGTCCCGATGATGGTCGATGCATGTGCCATCACCATGCACCATCATGTGCCATTGATGGTTGAGGCCTTGGCCAAAGTTTGATTTTGAGCCACGGTACACATGCTAGGCTCAGGCATGTGCTGGTGCCACATTTTTTTCGCCTGGGGCACCATCGTCGTAGCATCGTCGGAGAACCTAACCGACGGTATTAGGGGTTTCGACGATTGGGGGGGCCGGTGGGTGTCCACACATGATGTGCGATGGGTGCTGGTACTTAGCCCTTATATTGGCCCCCTATCCCTCATCAAACCTTGAGAACTCACACCCCCTTAAAGAGCATTTGAGATTTTATAGGTTTGCTCCAGTAGCCATTAAAGTGTCTAAAATGGGGATATTTTTTTCAAACGGTCACAAAATCTTCTCCACTTCAAGTTTTTAGCTGAATTTGTTTGTGTGTGCCAACAAAAATACAAGGATCACGTCTACCAAATTTGAGGCCAAAACTCCTTCTAAAAATATTTTAAAAAATCTTGAACCACAAAAAGTTTCAAAAATCATGAAAAATAGAAAATGGGTCATCTTGCCATGAAACTTCACATGAAGGCTTAGGGGACCATTGTATGAATTTACAAGCCATAAAAATGGCATTGGCATGGCAGAAATATGAAGATGTGCCTAAACCCACCTACCAGTCGATCGATCCACGGCTTGCGTAACCCGCCTCTCCGATCGTCTAAGTGCCCGCACGCTCGTTTCGTGGGTTGACTTAGGCATATGTAGTGTGCTCACAGTATAAGATCAGACTGGACAGAGGGTTATGGTAGCAGGACTCGCAGCGGGATCGACAGCATGCAGAGGGGACCGGGTCGATCCCCGACTTGTGCATCCTACCTCTTTGGTCAACTGAGCGCCCACATGCTCATTTCGCGGGTTGACTTAGGCATACAGAGTTTATCCCCAGTCTAAGCATATGAAGTTCATTCCCAGTCTAGGATCAGACCGAACCGAGGGTTGCGACAGTAGGAGCAGCAGCAGGTTTGACAGCACGTGAAGGGGACCGAGTCAATCCTTGTCTTGCGCATTCTGCCTCTTCGGCCGGCTAAGCGCCCGCACGCTCGTTTCGTGGCTTAGCTCAGGCATATGGAGCTCATTCCATGTCTAAGCCCCAGTCGGATCGAGGGTTGTGGCAGTAGGACTAGTAGCACGTAGAGGGGGACCGGGCCGATCCCCGGTGTTATTAGCCAACCTTGTATAGGGCCATGACCGGGACTTAGGTTGGCATGAGCCACCCATGTGTAGGGCCATGGTCGGGTAGATCCTTTGTGCTAGGAAAAGTGTCCCCATTTCAAACATTGTAATGGTTACTGGTAGCATAGCTCTAAAAGGCTCTTTAGGGGGGTGAACCGGCAGCGTAGTGTTGGGCTGTCTCACCAGTTGCTATGCGAGCCTAGGCCACCCACCATGGGCTACCCCCTGGCCCTGGTGATGGTGGGAGGTCTCGATGTATGATTCTTGATTATAATAAAACTCATCCCGATTGAATGTCCCGATTGTCGCCTAGATGTGTTTTTCTTTTTCTCGATGCGAAATGCCTTCTTATGTGTGTGCTTGAGATTGATCTCGATATATTGTGTCTTATTATGAATGCTTGGGACTAACCATGGCTTATGGTCATTTGTTCAGATATCGATCTATTGAAGGCTGACTTGGTTGGGAGCGCCCATTCAAGTGCCGCACGATCTATTGCTTGTTGAGAGAAAGCTTAGTCCGTGACATGTGGTATCAGAGCATGGTTTAGAAGTGCTAGAAAAATGGATGAGATGGCCACAAGTGGTGGACCCAATCATCAACAGAGAGTTGAGGAACTTGAGGCCGCAGTGGCCGCAATAAAAACTCATATGGTGACTAAAAACCAAGTGAGGGAGATCGAGACAACCCAGCGGGAGTTATCCAATACTCTCCACAACGTGAGCGAACAGGCTAGAGATGCCTTGAACATTCTCCAAAAGGAGTTTGAGGAGCTCAAAGCATAGGTGAGCATCCTACAAATGACTGTGGTCAGATCGGGTTCGAGCTCGATGGAAAGGGGAAAGAGGCCCAAGGTGCCGGAGCCTCGATCTATAAGGGGGCAAGGGATGCTAAGGAACTTGAAAATTTCTTGTTTGACATGGAGCAGTACTTCCAAGCTGTACACACGGATTCAAAGGAAGACAAGGTAGCAATGGCATCGATGTACCTCACAGGGGATGCCAAGCGTGGTGGCACTCCAAGTTTGTCGATGACGAGTGCCCGATTAAGACTTGGATGGATCTGAAGCGAGAATTGAAAAACTAGTTTTTCCCTGAGAATGTGGAGTATATGGCTCGAAGGAGACTTCGAGAATTGGTGCAAATAGGAACGGTGCAAGAGTTTGTAAGGAGCTTTTTTACCCTGATGTTGGATATTTGGGACATGTCCGAAAAGGACAAGATGTTCTATTTCTTGAGGGCCTCAAGCCTTGGGTGAGGATAGAACTACAAAGATAGAAAGTGCAAGATGTGGCCACGACCATGGCTGCAGCTGAACGTCTCCACGATTACAATGATGGCTCCCCAAAATGAAAAAATCCTCCATCAACTGGCAGTAGCTTCAACTTTGGGAGTGGAGGAAAGATGATTAGGTTGGACTGGCCCTTTAGTGGGGGATCAGACAAGAGGTCTTTGGGTCGAGATAGCACCCAACCTAAGACAAGCAATGCAGGGATTTTCAAGCCTAGGCAACCGCTAGCTTGCTTTCTTTGCAAGGGGCCGCATCAGGTGGCTGAATGTCCATACAGGGGAGCCCTTAATGCCTTAAGGACCTCATCTCAAGAGTCCACAAAAGCGCTAGAGAGCGTTGAAGAACCTAAAGAGGAGCCAGCCAGGATAGGTTCAATAAGGTTTCTTAATGCCCTCCGCACCCAATTGAACACTATAAAGAAAGAGCAGAGTAAAGGCTTGATGTATGTGAACTTGACGATCAATGAGAAAGCCACCAAGGCCATGGTAGATACGGGTGCAACCGACACTTTCATCACACCAGAAGAAGCAAAAAGGTGTGTTTTTCAAATTAGTAAAGACTGGATGAATGAAGGCGATCAATTCGCCAGCCTTTACGATCAGTGGAAGCTCCAAGAGTGTGACAACCCGATTGGGGCCATGGAAAGGGAAGATAGACTTTACAGTCTCCCCCATGGATGACTTTGATGTTGTTCTCGGATTGGACTTCATGATGTTGGCTTAGGTCATCCCTATCCCCGCCGCTAGCTGCTTGTTGTTCTTAGGGGAACACCCATGTATGGTGCCAGCCAACATCTTACCAAAGAGTGGGAAGAAAATGATTTCAGCTTTGCAGTTCAAGAAAGGGGTAAAGAGAGGGGAACCCTCCTTTGTGGCTGTGCCGATCTACAAAGAAGGGTCAAAAGTAGAACCAATACCTGATGGTGTGGAAAAAGTGTTGAAAGAATTCAAAAAGGTGATGCCAGAAATGTTGCCTAAGGTTCTACCCCCTCGACAAGTAGTGGACCATGAAATTGAGCTCTTCCCAAGAGCGAAACCCCCTGCTAGAGCTCCTTACCGTATGGCCTCGCCAAAGTTGGCCAAACTAAGAAAACAGTTACATGAGCTACTACAAGTCGGGTTCATCAGACCATCAAAGGCTCCTTTTGGAGTGCCAATGCTATTTCAGAAGAAGCATGATGGAAGTTTGCGATTATGTGTTGACTACAGGGCCCTGAACAAAGTCATCGTAAGAAACAAATATCCCATCCCCCTTATAGCAAACTTGTTTGATCAACTGAGCTGGGCCAAGTACTTTTCCAAATTGGACCTGAGATCTAGCTACCATCAGGTCAGAATCATTGAGGGAGATGAGCCAAAGACCATTTGTGTGACACGGTATGGTGCATTTGAATTTCTTGTGATGCCCTTTGGACTGACCAATGCTCCTACCACATTTTGTACATTGATGAATCAGGTGTTCCATGACTACCTAGACAAATTTGTAGTCATCTATTTAGATGATATAGTGGTATATAGCTCCACCTTGGAGGAACATCAAGAACACCTATGCCGGGTACTTCAAAGATTACAAGACCACCAGTTATACGTAAAAAGGGAGAAGTGTGCATTTGCTCAGACCCAAATCCATTTTCTCGATCACATTGTCGAACGTGGCCACATTCGAATGGACATGGAAAAGGTTAGGGCCATCACTGCTTGAGGGCTTGGCGACATTACTTGTTGGGCTTGGTGACAAGATGTGATGGACTACACGAAGACTTGCCTCATTTGCCAATAAGACAAGGTTGAAAGAAAGAAACCTGTAGGCATGCTTGAACCACTACCAGTACCTGGCAAACCGTGGGAAAGCATCTCCCTTGATTTCATTTCGAGCCTACCCAAGGTTGGTGACCTTAGAGCTATTTTGGTGGTGATTGACCGATTCTCTAAGTACGCCATATTCATTCCCGCTCACAAGTATTGCATAGCGGAAGACATAGCTCGACTATTGTTCAAACATGTGGTCAAATACTGGGGCCTCCCTCAAAATATTGTCAGTGATCGAGATCCGAGATTTACGGGGTCCTTCTGGAGAGAACTTTTTAAGATATTGGGGTCCTAACTCAACATCTCCTCAAGCTATCACCCTTAAACTGATGGTCAAACAAAACGGTTCAACGGGTTATTAGAGGAATACTTGAGGCACTTTGTTCAAGCCAATCAGAAAGACTTGCCTTCATTATTGGATGTGACTCAACTCTGCTTTAATTCTAACAAAAGCTCTTCCACCAATAAGAGCCCATTTGAGGTGGTCACCAGACAATTACCAAGGCTACCCTACACTTCCTTGGAACAATATGAAGGAAAGAATCTGAGAGCCTTCAATCTCAGTAAATAGTGGAAACAAAACATAGAGATTGCACAAGCCTACCTTGAGAAAGCATCAAAACGGATGAAAAAATGGGCAGACAAGGGTCGTAAGGCTCAACAATTTCAAGTCGGTGATTTGGTTCTTGTCTGACTAGTTCCTGAACAAACCAAGTTCTTGAGAAAGAGAGATCGTAGACTGGTGCACAAATATAAAGGTCTAGTAAGGGTCCTTTCCAAAGTAGGGAATGATTCTTACAAAATCGACCCACCAAAGTGGATAAAAGTGCACCCAGTATTTCATGTGAGCAACCTGAAACCCTTCCATGCAGATCCTATAGATGCTAGCCAAAGGGAGCCAACTAGAGCCACCATCACCATGAAGCCACCCTCAGAGCATTGAGTCGAAGAGATCTTAGCTGACAAGGAAACCAAGATATCTCGAAGACTAGTTCGGGAGTACTTAGTGAAGTGGGAGAGATTAGGACTAGAAGAAACTAGTGGGGAGAGAGAACACAACCTCCAGAGATTTGAAAGGAAGATCAAAGAATTTTAAGCCAGCAAGTCGACGAGGACGTCGATAGAATAGGTGGGGGAGGATGTCATGAGCCAACCTTGTATAGGGCCATGACCAGGACTTAGGTTGCCATGAGCCACCCATGTATAGGGCCACGGCGGGGTAGATCTTTTGTGTTAGGAAAAGTGTCCCTATTTCAAATATTGTAATGGTTACTAGTAGCATAGCTCTAAAATCTCTAAAGCTCTTTAGGGGGTGAGTCGGCAGTGTAGTGTTGGGTTGTCTCACCGATTGCTATGCGAGCCTAGGCCACCCACCATGGGCTGCCCCCTAGCCCTGATGATGGTGGGAGGTCTCGATGTATGAATCCCGATTATAATAAAACTCATCCCGATTGAATGTCTCGATTGTTACCTCGATGTGTTTTTCTTTTTCTCGATATGAATATGCCTTCTTATGTGTGTGCTTGAGATTGATCTCGATATATTGTGTCTTATTGTGAATGCTTGGGACTAACCATGGCTTATGGTTATTTGTTCAAATATCGATCTATTGAAGGTTGACTTGGTTGGGAGCGCCCAATCAAGTGCCGCATGATCTATTGCTTGTCGAGAGAAAGCTTAGTCCATGACACCCGGCTTGTGCATTATGCCTCTCCGGTTGGCTCAGCATCCACATGCTCATTTTTTGGGTTGACTTAGGCATACAAAGTTCATTCCCAATCTAAGCATACGGAGTTCATTCCCAGTCTAAGATCGGACCGGTAGCAGGATCGGTAGCAGCACGCAGAGGGGGACCGGGTTGATCCCTGGCTTACACATCCTGCCTCTCTAGTTGGCTAAGCACCCATACGCTTGTTTCATGGGTTGACTAAGGCATACGAAGTTCATCCCCAGTCTAAGCATACAGAGTTCATTCCCTGTCTAAGATCGGCCCGGACTGAGGGTTGCAGTAGCAGGACCAACAGTAGGATCGATAGCACGTAAAGGGGGATCGGGCCAATCCCCAGCTTGCGCATTCTGCCTCTCCAGCCGGCTGAGCACCCGCACGCTCATTTTGTGGGTTGGCTTAGGCATACGGAGTTCATTCCATGTCTAAACCCCAGCCGGACTGAGGGATGTGGCAGCCGAACCGAGGGTTGTGGCAGCAGGACCGACAGCACACAGAGGTGGATCGGGCTGATCCCCGGCTTGTGCATTACGCCTCTCCAGTCGGCTCAACGCCCGCACGCTAGTTTCATGGGTTGATTTAGGCATACGGGGTTCATTCCCAGTCTAAGAATACGAAGTTCATTCCCAGTCTAAGATCGGACCGGCAGCGAGATCGATAACAGCACGTAGAGGGGGACCAGGCCGATCTTTGACTTGTGCATCCTGCCTCTCCGGTCGGCTAAGTGCCCATATGTTCGTTTCATGGGTTGACTTAGGCATACGGAGTTCATTCCTGATCTAAGCCCCAACCGGATTGAGGGACCCGCAACGGGATCGACAGCACGTAGAGGGGGACCAGGCTGATCCTCGACTTGCACATTCTGGCTCTCAGGCCGGCTGAGCGCCCGTACATCATTTCATGGGTTGACTTAAGCATACATAGTGCATTCCCGATCTCGACCAACCAAGGGCAGAGCCTATCGATGGCATTTAGGGCAACAACCGAGGGGGACCAGCAGTGGGATCCTTGCTCGGCTCATGCATCCTGTCCCAAGCAGTTGGTTCAGTGCTCACACGCTCATTTTGAGGGTCGATCGGGGCTCGGCATGTGCTGATGGTGGTGGAGGCAACCGCCCGCACCACTGCCCAGCATGTGTCGATGGTGTTCGATACAACCGCCCGCACCAAGCACCATCTTGGGCTGATGGTGGTCGAGGTAACCGCCCGCACCAGGGCTCAGCTTGTGTCGATGGCGGTCGAGGCAACTGCCCGTACCAAAGGGTAGCCTGTACCGATGATGGTCGATGCATATGCCATCACCATGTGTCATCATGTGCCATTGATGGTTGAGGCCTTGGCTGAAGTTCAATTTTGAGCCACGGTACACATGCTGGGCTCTGGCATGTGCTGGTGCCACATTTCTTTCTCCGGGGCACCATCACCGGAGTATCACCGGAGAACCTAACCAGCAGCACTAGAGGTTCCGACTATTGGGGGACCAGGGGGTGTGCGTACATGATGTGTGATAGGTGCTGGTTCTTGGCCCTTATATTGGGCCCCTATCCCTCATCAAACCTCAAGAACTCGCACCCCCTTAAAGAGCATTTGAGATTTTATAGGTTTGCTCCCAGCAGCCATTAAAGTGTCTGAAATGGGGATATTTTTTTCAAACGGTCACAAAATCTTCTCCACTTTGAGTTTTTAGCTAAATTTGTTTGTGCATGCCAACAAAAATACAAGGATCACGTCTACCAAATTTGGGGACAAAACTCCTTCTAAAAAATTTTTAAAAAATCTCGAACAGTAAAACGTTTCAAAAATCATGAAAAATAGAAAACGGGTCGTCTTGCCACGAAACTTCACATGAAGGCTTAGGGGACCATTGTATGAATTTACAAACCATAAAAATGGCATTGGCATAGCAGAAATATGAAGATGTGCCTGAATCCACCTACCACTCGATCGATCCATGGCTTGTGCATCCCACCTCTCCGGTCGACTAAGTGCCTGCATGCTCATTTCATGGGTTGACTTAGGCATACGTAGTGTGCTCCCAGTCTAAGATCAGACCAAACTGAGGGTTGCGACAGCAGGACCCGCAGTGAGATCTACAGCACGCAAAGGGGATTGGATCGATCCTCGACTTACGCATCCTGCCTTTCTGGCCGGCTGAGCGCTCGTAAGCTCGTTTCGTGGGTTGCCTTAGGCATACGAAGTTCATCCCCAGTCTAAGCATACGGAGTTCATTCCCAGTCTAAGATCGGATCAGACAGAGGGTTGCGACAGTAGGACCAGCAGCAGGATCGACAGCACGTAAGGGGGACCGGGTCGGTCCCCGATTTATGCATTCTGCCTCTCCAGTTGGCTGAGCGCCTGCAAGCTCGTTTCATGGGTTGGGTTAGGGATACGGAGTTCACTCCATGTCTAAGCCCCAATCGGATCGAGGGTTGTGGCAGCGAGAATGGTAACACGTAGAGGGGACTGAGCCAATCCCCGGCTTACGAATTATGCCTCTCTGGCTGCTCAACGCCCGCACGCTCATTTCATGGGTTAACTTAGGCATACGGAGTTCAATCCCAGTCTAAGCATATGGAGTTCATTCCCAGTCTAAGATCAGACCGACAGCAGCACGCAGAAGGGACTGGGCTGATTCTCAGCATGCACATCCTGCCTCTCTAGCCGACTGAGCACCCGTACGCTCATTTCGTGTGTTGACTTAGGCATACGGAGTTCATTCTCAATCTAAGCCCTAATCTAATTGAGGGACCCACAATGGGATCGGCAGCACGCAGAGGGGGATCGGGCTGATCCTCGGCTTGCTCATTCTGGCTCTCCGACCAGTTGAGTGCTCGCACGGTCGTTTCATGGGTTGACTTAGGCATACATAGTGCATTCTCGATCTCGACCAACCAAGGGCCAGAGGATATAGACGGCGTGTGGGGCAACAACTGAGGGGGACCAGCAGGGGGATCCTTGGTCGGCTCGCACATCCCACCCCAGTGGTTGGTTCGGTGCTCGTATGCTTATTTCGGGGGCCGACCGGGGCTTAGCATGTGCCGATGGTGGTCGAGGCATACGGAGTTCATCCCCAGTCTAAGCATATGGAGTTCATTCCTAGTCTAAGATTGGATCGGACCAAGGGTTGCGACAACAGGACCAATAGCAGGATCAGCAGCACGCAGGGGGGGATCTGGTCGATTCCCGGCTTGTGCATTATGCCTCTTCGGCCGGCTCAGTGCCCGCACGCTTGTTTTGTGTGTTTGACTTAGGCATATGGACTTCATTCCCTGTCTAAGCATATGGAGTTCATTCCCAGTCTAAGATTGAACCGGCAGCAGGATCAACAGCAGCACGCAGAGGGGGATCAGGTCGATCCTCGGCTTGTGCATCTTGCCTTTTCGGCCAGTTGAGTGCCCGCACGCTCGTTTCGTGGGTTGACTTAGGCATATGAAGTTCATTCCTGATCTAAGCCTGAACTAGACCGAGGGACCCGTAGTGGGATCGACAGCACACAGAGGGGGACCGGGCCTATCCTTGACTTATGCATTCTGGCTCTCTGGCTTGCTGAGCGTTCGCACGTTTGTTTCATGGGTTGACTTAGGTATACGTAGTGCATTCCCGGTCTCGACAAACTAAGGGCTAGACACTATCGACGGCGTTTGGGGTAACAATCAAGGGGGACCAGTAGTGAGATCCTTGGTCGACTCACGCATCCCGCCCCCAGCGGTCGGTTCGATGCTCGCACGCTTGTTTTGGAGGTCGATCGAGGCTCGACATGCACTGATGGTGGTCGAGGCTACCACCCGCACCATGGCCCAACATGTGCTGATGTTGTTCGATGCAACCACCTACACCAGGGGCCATCTTGTACCGATGGTGGTTGAAGCAACCTCCTGTACCAGGGCCCAGCTTGTGCTGATGGCGGTCAAGGTAAGTGCCCCTACCGAAGGGTAGCCTGTGCCAATAATGGTCAATGCATCCTGCCTCTCTGGCCGGCTGAGCACCCGCACGCTCATTTCGTGGGTTGACTTAGGCATATGGAGTTCATCCCCAATCTAAGCATACAGAGTTCATTCCCAGTCTAAGATCAGACCGAACCAAGGGTTGCGACAGCAGGACCAGCAGTAGGATCGACAGCACGCAGAGGGGGATCGGGCTGATCCTCGGCTTGCAGATTTTGGCTCTCCGACCGGCTAAGTGCCCGCACGCTCATTTCGTGGGTTGACTTAGGCATACGTAGTGCATTCTTGGTCTCGACCAACCAATGGCCAGAGGCTATCGATGGCATTTGGGGCAACAATCGAGGGGGTCTAGCAGTGGGATCCTTGGTCGGCTCGCACATCCTACCCCCAGCGGTCGGTTCGGTGCTCACACGCTCATTTTGGGGGCCGACCGAGGCTCAGCATGTGCCGATGGTGCTCGAGGCATACGGAGTTCATCCCCAGTCTAAGCATACGGAGTTCATTTCCAGTCTAAGATTGAACCGGACCAAGGGTTGCGGCAACAGGACCAGCAGCAGGATCAACAACACGCAGGGGGGATCGGGCCGATCCTCGGTTTACGCATTATGCCTCTCCGGCCAGCTCAGCACCTGTACGCTCGTTTCGTGTGTTGACTTAGGCATATGGAGTTCTTTCCCAATCTAAGCAT
This sequence comes from Durio zibethinus, assembly GCF_002303985.1. The sequence goes on along the minus strand of NW_019167971.1, from coordinate 3,261,382 downwards.
ATGTGTTCATTCCCAGTCTAAGATCAGACCAGCAGCGGGATCGACAGTATCACACAGAGGGGTCCGAGCTGATCCTCGGCTTATGCATCCTGCCTCTCCGGCCTGCTGAGCGCCCGTACGCTCATTTCGTGGGTTGGCTTAGGCATATGAAGTTCATTCCCGATCTAAGCCCGAACTGGATCGACAGACCCACAGCGGGATTGGTAGCACATAGAGGGGGATCGAACCTATCCTCAACTTGTGCATTCTAGCTTTTCGGCTTGCTGAGTGCCCACACGCTCGTTTCATGGGTTGACTTAGGCATACATAGTGCATTCTCGGTCTCGACCAACCAAGGGCCAGAGGCTATTGATGGCATTTGGGGCAACAACCGAGGGGGACCAACAGCAGGATCCTTCATGCATCCCACCCCCAGCGGTTGGTTCGGTGCTCGCACGCTCATTTCGAGGGTCTATCGGGGCTCAACATGTACCAATGGTGGTCGAGGCAACCGCCCGCACCACGGCCCAGCATGTGCCGATGGTGTTCGATGCAATCGCCTGCACTAAGGGCCATTTTGTGCCGATGGTGATCGAGGCAACCACCCGTACCAGGGCCCAGCTTGTGCCGATAGCGGTCGAGGAAAATGCTTGTACCAAAGGGCAACCTGTGTCGATGATGGTCGATGCATGTGCCATCACCATGCGCCATCATGTGCCATCAATGGTCGAGGCCTTGGTCGAAGTTTTATTTTGAGCCATGGTGCACATGCTGGGCTCGGGCATGTGCTGGTGCCACATTTTTTTCACCCAGGACACCATCGTCGGAGCATCACCGGAGAACCTAACCGACGGCATTGGGGGTTCCGACGATTGGGGGGGCCGGGGGGTGTGTGCACATGATGTGCGATGGGTGCTGGTACTTGGCCCTTATATTGGCCCCCTATCCCTCATCAAACCTCTAGAACTCACACCCCCTTTAAGAGCATTTGAGATTTTATAGGTTTCCTCCGAGTAGCCATTAAATTGTCTGAAATGGGGACATTTTTTTCAAATGATCACAAAATCTTCTCCACTTCGAGTTTTTAGCTGAACGTTTTTGTGCATGCCAACAAAAATACAAGGATCACGACTACCAAATTTGGGGCCAAAACTCCTAAAAAATATTTAAAAATATCCTGAACCGTAAAAAGTTTCAAAAATCGTGAAAAATAGAAAACGGGTTGTCTTGCCATGAAACTTCACATGAAGGCTTAGGGGACCATTGTATGAAATTACAAGCCATAAAAATGGCATTGGCATGGTCAAAATATGAAGATGTGCCTGAACCCACCTACCACTTGATCGATCCACGGCTTGCGCATCCCGCCTCTCCGACCGGCTAAGTGCTCGCACACTCATTTCGTGGGTTGACTTAGGCATACGTAGTGCGGTCTCAGTCTAAGATCGGACCGAACCAAGGGTTACGATAGCAAGACCCGTAGCAGGATTGACAGCACGCAGAGGGGATCGGGTCAATCCTCGGCTTGCGTATCCTGCTCTCTGGTCGACTGAGCGCCCGTACGCTCATTTCGTGGGTTGACTTAGGCATACGGAGTTCATCCCCAGTCTAAGCATACAGAGTTCATTCCTAGTCTAAGATCGGACCGGACAGAGGGTTGTGGCAGTAAGATCGGTAGTAGGACCAGTAGCAGGATCGATAGCATATCGAGGGCGATCGGGCCAATCCCCGGCTTACGCATTCTGCCTCTCCGGCCGACTGAGCGCCCGCACGCTCGTTTCATGGGTGGGGCTTAGGCATATAGAGTTAATTCCATGTCTAAGCCCCAGTCGGACTGAGGGTTGTGGTAGAGGGAACTGACAGCACACAGAAGGGGATCAGGCCGATCCCTGGCTTACGCATTATACCTCTCCGGTCGGCTCTGCACCTAGACACTCGTTTTGTGGGTTGACTTAGGCATACATAGTTCATTCCTAGTCTAAGCATATGGAGTTCATTCCTAGTCTAAAATCAAACCTGCAGCGGGATCGACAGCAGCACACAGAGGGGGATCGGGCCGATCTTTGGCTTGCGCATCCTACCTCTCCGACTGGTTGAGCGCCTGTGTCACGCCCTGGGTGGGCGCACCAGGCAGATTAGGTGCACCAGTAGGTGAGCTAGAGTTGAGGCCCGCAGACCAAGCGTGCTGGCGGGTATCTATGTGCAAAGCCTAGCAAACGAGTTTATAATGCCCGCCCAACTTACAGGCCAGTCGTGAGACCAAAGCCTGGCATACAAGCTGCCCGCACCACATCCAGAAGGGCCCAAGGTGCTGGACATGCAAGGGAAGCTTCTGGAAGCAGGCAGGATCAGCAGGAGCATCCTGACAGATTTGGTTGACCCTGAAAATCAGGAGTTAGCATCCTGATTGATTGTAATCTGTATAATCCCTTGATTTTAGCCTTTATTCTAGGGATATTGCCATTAAGTGTAGCTGGAGCCTCAACTATAAATAGAGGGCTGCTCCGCCCTCATTTGTACACCATCAAACACTTCTGTTTCAGTGAATACAAGAGCATTTCCATAATTCTACCTTCTTATCTTGTTTCTCTTTAACTTGCGTAATTAGCCCTTCCTATTGTTCTAGTACCCGCACGCTTGTGTTTTAGGCTGACCTAGGCATAAAAAAAGAGATTCCAAGCCTAAGGTCGCACGATTTTTGAGTCTAAGGTCAGAGCCCGTGACAGTTGGTATCAGAGCAAGTTTGATTCTGCGTGTTTGTGTTATGCAGGTTAGATCATGATTAAGGAGATGGCATCCCAAAGCGACGTTGCTAGCCAACAACTAAAGGCCCAAGAACATGGGCATGGAAGAGGTAAGAAAGCTAGTTCTAGAGATATTTGGTCTACCATGGATGGTAGGCTGGCCAAGGTGGAGGTGACCATGGGCGACATGGGGGAGAAACTTGAGGAAGTAGAGACTCACATTGCATCGGTAGACTCCATGGGGGAGGAGATCCAAAGTGAGCTGGAAGGTGCTCTCAACAAAGGCATGGATGTGATCACCTAGAAGAATAAGGCCTTAGAGGCTGAAGTACTAACTTTACGTGATGGCATGGAGGCCATGCACCAGCGGATGGAAGAGCTTACCAGTGAGTTCGTTGCTTGCAAGACTGCCATTGGGAATGGCATGTTTGCCAGAGTGTCCAAATCCAGATTGGAGGTCCCCAAGCCTAAGGAGTTCAAGGGGACTAGGGCAACCAAGGAAGTAGGCAACTACCTTTGGGGTATGGAACAGTACTTCCAGGCCATGGGCATGCAAGATGAGGCAATAAAGGTAAGCACCGCTGCTTGTGTATCTCACTAATGTAGCCTTATTGTGGTGAAGGCGCAGGTGTGATGATGTCAGGCGTGGGAGTGCTAAGATTGAAACTTGGGCAGAGTTCCAAAAAGAGATCAGAGAATAATTTTACCCAGAGTATACCAATGATGAGGCGGGCAAAGTTATGTCGACTTAGCCAGCAAGGGGACATAAGGGAGTATGTCCAAAAATTCTCTGAACTGATGTTACAGATCTCAAATCTAGGTGAGAAGGATGCCTTATTTGCTTTCATGGATGGGCTGAAGTCATGGGTGAAGCATGAGCTATAAAGGAGGGGAGTTCATGACTTGGCTAAAGCCATGACTACTGTCGTGTCTTCCAAGCCCAAGGGTAAAGGTAGGGATGATAGGGATCAGAAGAAGAAGTCCAAGGGGAAGGACCATGACCAAGAGTCCTAGGATGGAGACCGAGACTGTTCAACCAAGGATAGCGAGAAGAAGCCACCAGCAGGCAAGTGGAAAACAAAGGGGGACCGAGAGCCACTAGCATGCTACCTATGTCGAGGGAGCCACATAGTGCGCAATTGCCCACAGAAGGGCAAGCTGGCTACTATAAACAAGGAGTTTGATGAGGAGCCAAAGTCAGGGGCAACAAAGCTTAGGTCATTGGTGCTCAATGCTATCCAGAGTCAGGGGAGCCGCAAGCCAAAGGGCTTGATGTTTGTGGATCTGATGGTTGTGGGTCAGAAGGTGAGAGCACTGGTGGACATAGGTGCCTCACATCTTTTTATTTCAGGTGATAGAGCTTGAAAGCTTGGACTAAAGGTGCAGAAAGGGACTGGTACCATTAAAAAGGTGAACTCCAAGAAAGTTCTAGCCATTAAAGTAGCACAGGGAGTGGAGTTGCAGCTTGGAGACTGGAAAGGCAAAGAGACCATTGAGGTAATACCCCTTGACGACTATGAGTTTGTGATTGGGTTGGATTTCCTTGTTCGGATTAACACCCTCCTTGTGCCTTTTGTCGATTGTGTTTACATCTTGGATGCACGGTGCCAATGCCTAGTGCCATTAAGGAGAGGGGCTGGAGTTGGGTCGTGGGTGGTGTCAGCCATCCAATTTGCCAAGGCGGTAAGCAGACAAGAAGACACCTTTTTGATAGCCCTGAAATATGATGAGCCAAGGGAGAAGGAGATGAGTCACCCTTAAAGGTGCTAAAGGTGCTGAAGACCTTTAGTGATGTGATGCCCGTAAAGTTGCCTAGCAAGCTACCACCTAAGAGGGAGGTGGACCATAAGATCGAGCTAGTGTTTGAGGCCAAGCCACCAGCCAGAGCCCCTTATCGAATGTCTCCACTAGAGTTGGAGGAGTTGAGGAAGCAGCTCAAAGAGTTAGTTGATGCTGGCTTCATCAGGCCATCAAAAGCACCCGATGGTGCACCGGTTCTATTCCAGTGCAAGCATGATGGGTCGTTGTGACTGTGCATAGACTACCGGGCTTTGAACAAGTTGACCATCAAGAACAAGTACCCCATCCCACTCATTGAAGACTTGTTCGATCAACTTGGGAGCGCAAGGTGGTTCACCAAGCTGGATTTGAGGTCGGGCTACTACCAAGTCAGGATCGCGAGGGAGATGAGCCAAAGACAGCATGTGTCACTTGGTATGGTTCGTATGAGTTCTTGGTGATGCCTTTTGTACTCACGAATGCCCCAGCAACATTCTACACCCTTATGAACAAGGTACTTCAGTCATTCCTTGATCGGTTTGTTATGGTTTATTTGGATGACACTGTGATCTATAGTCAGACTTTGGGAGAGCATGTAGACCACTTGAGACAGGTGTTCGAGGTGTTGCGGGTGCACAAGCTATTTGTCAAGAGGGAGAAGTGCTCATTCACCCAACAGAAGATCTCGTTCCTTAGCCACATAGTGGGAGGTAGCAGGATATGCATGGATGAAGGCAAGATACACGCCATCTTGGAGTGGCAACCGCCAGCCAAGGTTACTAAGTTGAGATCATTCCTTGGGCTGGTTAACTACCATATGCGCTTCATCAAAGGTCACTCAGCAATAGCCACGCCATTGACTGACTTGCTCAAGAAAGAAAGAGCATGGGAGTGGAACGCAGGGTGCTAGGAAGCCTTTGACAGGTTGAAATGGGCTGTGATCGAGGAGCCAATCTTGGCCTTGCCAGACCAAGCCAAGCCGTATGAGGTGCATATAGATGCATCAGACTTTGCCATAGGGGGCGTGTTGATGCAGGAGGGACGTCCAGTTGCGTTCGAGAGTAGGAAGCTAAACGAGACTGAGCGTAAGTACATGATCCAAGAGAAGGAGATGACTGCAGTGGTGCACTGCTTGCACACTTGGTGCCATTACCTGTTGGGGTCAAGGTTCGTGGTGAAGACGGATAATGTGGCGACTAGCTACTTTCAGATGTAGAAGAAGCTGTCCCCGAAGCAAAAGAGATGGCAAGATTTTGTTGTAGAATTTGATTTCTAGATGGAGTACAAGCTAGGACAGGCGAACCTAGTGGCAGACGCCCTGAGCAGAAAGGCTAACCTTGCTGCCATTAGCCAACCAGAGGGGTCACTGGTGTTGCGCATCAAGGTGGGACTTACGCATGATCCTACAGCCAAGGCTTTGATGGAGTACACCCAGCAAGGTAAGACTAGGCGGTTTTGGTTGTAGGATGGGTTGCTGTACACCAGAGGCAGTAGACTATTTGTGTCGCAGCACGGGAAGCTTTGCAAGGAAGTTTTGCAAAAATGCCATGATTCAAGGTGGGCTGGACACCCCGGAGTGAGCCGTACCTTGGCACTGATCAAGGATCGATACTACTGGCCGCACATGAGGGACGATGTGGAAGCTTATGTGAAGACTGGTCTTATGTACCAACAGGACAAGGTGGAGCTCAAGAAACCATGGGGTCTCTTGGAGCCATTGCCAGTGCTAGAGCGACCATGAGAGAGTGTTTCTCTAGACTTTATAGTCGGTCTAGCCAAATCAAAAGGGTTTGGAAGCATCATGGTAGTGGTGGACAGGTTTTCCAAGTATGGAATCTTCATTCCAGCAACCATAGAGTGCCCAGCCGAGGAGGCAGCTTGATTGTTCCTGAAGAACATGGTTAAGTACTGGGGAGTGCTGAGGACCATTGTTAGTGATCGGGATGGGCATTTCACGGGTAGGTTTTGGACTGAGTTGTTCAAGCTATTGGGGTCAGACTTGAACTTCTCCACCAGCATGCATTCGTAGACCGATGGGCAGATAGAACGAGTGAATGGACTATTGGAGGTCTACCTTAGGCACTATGTGAGTGCCACACAAAGGGACTAGCCAAAGCTGCTAGATATTGCACAGTTTTCCTACAATTTGCAAAGGAGCGAGGCAACGAACCAGAGCCCATTTGAGGTTGTGATAGGGCAACAACCACTAATACCCGGTTCGATTGCTGTAGGTTATACAGGGCCGAATCCAGTAGCATTCAAGTTTGCTAAGGCATGGCAGGAGCAAACTGACTTGGCCAGAGTTTTTCTACACAAGGCGGCCAAGAGGTCGAAGAAGTGGGCAGACCAGAATAGGTGAGATATGCAATTCCAGGTTGGAGACTTGGTGTTGGTGAAGCTGCATCCCATTGTGCGCCATAAGGGGCTGCACAAAGGCCTAGTCCGGAGGTATGAGGGACCTTTCTGAGTAGTCAAGAGGGTAGGCAAGGTTACCTATAAGCTGGATATGCCACCCAAGTCGAGGGTACACCCGGTGTTGCATGTGAGCATGTTCAAGCCGTTCCATGAGGATGAAGGAGATCCAGGATGGGCAGAGTCAAAGCGTGCGCCATTGGGAGTAAGGTCCTCATATGAGAAGGAGGTCCACAACATCATAGCTGACCAGGAGGTGAGACAGAAGAACTATCAGCCAAGACAAGAGTACTTGGTGCACTGGAAGTGACTTCCAGATAGTGAGGTGAGCTGGGAGCCAGCAGATGACTTATGGCAGTTCGGGGACCAGATTAGGCAGTACCATGCAGAAGATGCAACAAAGGCATTAAGCAATCAAGTGGGGGAGAATGTCATGCCTTGGCCGAGCGCGCTAGGCACATCAGGCACACCAGCAGGTGAGCCAGAGGTTGAGGCCCGCAGACCAAGTATGCTGGCGGGTATCTATGCACAAAGCCTAGCAAACGAGTTCAGAACACTCGCCCAACTTGTAGGCTAACCCGTGAGACCAAGGCCTGGCATACAAGCTGCCCGCACCACATCCAGAGGGGCCCAAGGTGCTGGATAGGCAAAGGAAGCTTCTGAAAGCAGGCAGGATCAACAAGAGCATCTTGGCAGATTTGGTTGACCCTAAAAATCAGGAGTTAGCATCCTGATTAATTGTAATCTGTATAATCCCTTGATTTTGGCCTTTATTCTAGAGATATTACCATTAAGTGTAGCTGGAGCCTCAACTATAAATAGAGGGCTGCTCCACCCTCATTTGTACACCATCAAACACTTCTGTTTCAATGAACACAAGAGCATTTCTAGAATTCTGCCTTCTTATCCTGTTTCTCTTTAACTTGCGTAATCAGCCCTTCCTATTGTTCTAGTGCCCACACGCTTGTGTTTTAGGCTAACTTAGGCATAAAGGAAGAGATTCCAAGCCTAAAGCCATATGGTTTCTGAGTCTAAGGTCGGAGTTCGTGACACCTGCACACTCGTTTCGTGGGTTGACTTAGGCATACGGAGTTCATTCCCGGTCTAAGCCCCAACCGGACTGAAAGACCCGTAACAGGATCGGTAGAATGAACAGGGGCACCAGGCTGATCCTCTGCTTATGCATTCTAGCTTTCTGGTCGACTGAGATCCTGCACGCTTGTTTCATGGGTTGACTTAGGCATGCGTACTGCATTCCCGGTCTCGACCAACCAAGGGCCAGAGGCTATCGATGGCGTTTGGGGTAACAACCGAGGGGGACCAATAGTGGGATCCTTGGTCGGCTCACGCATCCCGCCCCCAACGGTCGGCTTGATGCTCGCACGTTCATTTTAAGGACCAACTGGGGCTCGGCATGTGTCGATGGCAGTCGAGGTGACTGACCCCACCATGACCCAGCATGTACCGATGGTGTTCGATGCAATCGCTCGTATCAGGGGCCATCTTGTACCGATGGTGGTTAAGGCAATCGTCTGCACCAAGGCCCAGCTTGTGCCGATAGCAGTCGAGGTAAGTGCCCGTACCAAAAGGTAGCCTGTGCCGATGATGGTCGATGCATGGGCCGTCACCATGCGCCATCATGTGCCATTGATGGTCGAGGCCTTGGCTGAAGTTCGATTTTGAGCCACGGTGTACATACTGGGCTCGGGCATGTGCTGGTGCCACATTGTTTTTGCTTGGGGCACCATCATCGGAGCATCACCGAAGAACCTAACCGACGGCATTGGGGGTTACGACGATTGGGGGGTGTGCGCACATGATGTGCGATGCGTGCTGGTACTTGGCCCTTATATTGGCCCCCTATCCCTCATCAAACCTCAAGAACTCACACCCCCTTAAAGAGCATTTGAGATTTTATAGGTTTGCTCCCAGTAGCCATTAAAGTGTCTGAAATGGGGACATTTTTTTCAAACGGTAACAAAATCTTCTCCACTTTGAGTTTTTAGCTGAATTTGTTTGTGCATGTCAACAAAAATACATGGATCACGTCTACCAAATTTGGGGCCAAAACTCCTTCTAAAAAAATTTTAAAAAATCTTGAACCGTAACAAGTTTCAAAAATCGTGAAAAATAAAAAACGGGTCGTCTTGTGGAAACTTCACATGAAGGCTTAGGGGACCATTGTATGAATTTACAAGTCATAAAAATGGCATTGGCAATGTAGAAACCGACTGACTGAGCGCATGCACGCTCGTTCCATGGGTTGACTTAGGCATACGTAGTGCATTCCTGGTCTCGACCAACCAAGGGCCGAGGCTATCGATGGCATTTGGGGCAACAACCGAGGGGGACCAGCAGTGGGATCCTGGGTTGGCTCGTGCATCCCACCCCTAGTGGTCGATTCGATGCCTACACGATCATTTTAGGGGTCGACCGAGGCTCGACATATGCCAATGGTGGTCAAGGCAACCTCCCGCACCACGGCCCAGCATGTGTCGATGGTGTTCGATGCAACCGCCTGCACCAGTGGCCTTCTTGTGTTGATGGTGGTTGAGCCAATCGCCCTCTCCAGGGCCAAGCTTGTGCCGATGGCAGTCGAGGCAAGTGCCCATACCAAGGGGCAACCTGTGACGATGATGGTCGATGCATGTGCCATCACCATGTGACATCATGTGCCATTGATGGGTGAGGCCTTGGCTGAAGTTCAATTTTGAGCCACAGTGCACATGCTGGGCTCGGGCATGTGCCGGTGCTAAATTTTTTTCGCCAGGGGCACCATCGTTAGAGCATCACCAGAGAACCTAACAGACGGCATTGGAGGTTCTGGCGATTGGGGGGATCGGGGGGTATGCGCACAGGATGTGCGATGGGTGCTGGTACTTGGCCCTTATATTGGCCCTCTATCCCTCATCAAACCTCGAGAAGTCACACCCCTTAAAGAGCATTTGAGATTTTATAGGTTTGCTCCGAGTAGCCATTAAAGTGTCTGAAATGGGGACATTTTTTTCAAACGGTCACAAAATCTTCTCCACTTTGAGTTTTTTGCTTAATTTATTTATCCTCGCAGAGAGGGATCAGACCGATCCTCGACTTGTGCATTCTGGCTCTCTGGCCGGCTGAGTGCCTGCACGCTCATTTCATGGGTTGACTTAGGCATACGTAGTGCATTCCCGGTCTCGACCAACCAAGGGCCAGAGTCTATCAACGACGTTTGGGGCAACAATCGAGGGGGGACCAGCAGCGGGATCCTTTGTCCACTCATGCATCCCACCCCCAGTGGTTGGTTCGGTGCCCAGCATATGCTGATGGTGTTCGATGCAACCGCTCGCACCAGAGGCCATCTTGTGCCGATGGTGGTCGAGGCAATCGTCCGCACCAAGGGCCAGCATGTGCCGATGGTGATCGAGGCAACCGCCTGCACCAAGGCCCAGCTTGTGCCGATGGCAGTCGAGGCAAGTGCCCATACCAAAGGGCAGCCTGTGCCGATAATGGTCGATGCATGTGCCATCACCATGCGTCATCATGTGCCATTGATGGTCGAGGCCTTGGTCGAAGTTCAATTTTGACCCACGGTGTACATGCTGGGCTCAGGCATGTGCTGGTGCCACATTTTTTTCACCTGGACACCATTGCCGGAGCATCATCGGGGAACCTAGCCGGCGGCATTAGGGGTTTGGATGATTGGGGGGGGCCGAGGGGTGTGCGCACATGATGTGCGATGGGTGCTGTATTTGGCCCTTATATTGGCCCCTTATCCCTCATCAAACCTCGAGAACTCACACCCCCTTAAAGAGCATTTGAGATTTTATAGGTTTGCTCCCTGTAGCCGTTAAAGTGTCTGAAATGGGGACATTTTTTTCAAACGGTCACAAAATCTTCTCCACTTCGAGTTTTTAGCTGAATTGTTTTGTGCATGCCAACAAAAATATAGGGATCACATCTACCAAATTTGGGGCCAAACTCCTTCTAAAAAAATTTTAAAAAATCCTGAACCGTAAAAAGTTTCAAAAATCGTGAAAAATAGAAAACGGGTCGTCTTGCCATGAAACTTCACATGAAGACTTAGGGGACTATTGTATGAATTTAAAAGCCATAAAAATTGCATTGGCATGGTAGAAATATGAAGATGTGCCTGAACCCACCTACCACTCGATTGATCCATGGCTTGCGCATCCCGCCTCTCCGACCGACTAAGTGCTTGCACGCTCGTTTCATGAGTTGACTTAGGCATACGTAGTGCGCTCCCAGTAGCAGGACCTGCTGTGAGATCGACAACATACAGAGGGGATTGGGTCGATCATCGGCTTGCGCATCCTGCCTCTCTAGCTGATTGAGGACCCGTACGCTCATTTCATGGGTTGACTTAGGCATACGGAGTTCATCCCTAGTCTAAGCATACAGAGTTCATTCCCAGTCTAAGGTCAGACCGGATCGAGAGTTGCAGTAGTAGGACCAACAGCAAGATCGATAGCACCTAGGAGGGGATTGGGTCGATACCCGGCTTACGTATTCTGCCTCTCTGGTCGACTGAGCACCTGCACGCTCGTTTCGTGGGTTGGCTTAGGCATATAGAGTTCATTCCCAGTCTAAGCATACGGAGTTCATTCCCAGTCTAAGATCGGATCGATAGCAGTACGCAGAGGGGGATCGGGTCGATCTTCAGCTTGCACATTCTGGCTCTCCAGCCTGCTGAGTGCCCGCACGCTCATTTCATGGGTTGACTTAGGCATACTTAGTGCATTCCCGGTCTCGACCAACCAAGGGCTAGAGGCTATCGACGACATTTGGGGTAACAACCGAGGGGGACCAGTAGCGGGATCCTTGGTCGGCTCACGTATCCCACCCCCAACGGTCAGTTCAGTGCCCGCACACTCATTTTAGGGGCCGATCGGGGCTCGGAATGTGCCAATGGTGGTCGAGGCAACCGCCCACACCACAACCCAGCATATACCGATGGTGTTCGATGCAACCGTCCACACCAGGGGCCATCTTGTGTCGATGGCGGTTGAGGCAATCGCTCGCACCAAGGGCTGGCATGTGCTAATGGTGATCGAGGCAACCACCCGCACCAGGGCCAAGCTTGTGCCAATGGTGGTCGAGGCAAGTGCCCGTACCAAAGGGTAGCCTGTGCCGATGATGGTCGATGCATGTGCCATCACCATGCGCCATCATGTGCCATTGATGGTCGAGGCCTTGGCTGAAGTTTGATTTTGAGTCGCGGTGCACATGCTGGGCTCGGGCATGTGCTAGTGCCTCATTTCTTTTGCCCGGGGCACCATCGTCGGAGCATCGCCAGAGAACCTAACCCGTGGCATTAGGGGTTCCGATGATTGGGGGGGCCGGGGGGTGTGTGCACATGATATGCGATGGGTGCTAGTACTTGGCCCTTATATTTGCCCCCTATCCCTCATCAAACCTTGAGAACTCACACCCTCTTAAGGAGTATTTGAGATTTTATAGGTTTGCTCCAAGTAGCCATCAAAGTGTCTGAAATGGGGACATTTTTTTCAAACAGTCACAAAATCTTCTCCACTTCGAGTTTTTAGCTGAATTTTTTTGTGCATGCCAAAAAAAATACAGGGATCACGTCTTCCAAATTTGGGGCCAAAACGCCTTCTAAAAAAATTTTAAAAATTCCTGAACCGCAAAAAGTTTCAAAAATCATGAAAAATAGAAAATGGGTCGTCTTGCCATGAAACTTCACATGAAGACTTTGGGGACCATTGTATGAATTTACAAGCCATAAAAATGGCATTGGCATGGCAGAAATAAGAAGATGTGCCTGAACCCACCTACCACTCGATCGATCCACAGTTGCGCATTCTGCCTCTCTGGCCAGCTAAGTGCCCGCACGCTCGTTTCGTGGGTTGACTTAGGCATATGTAGTGTGCTCCCCAATCTAAGATCAGACTGGACTGAGGGTGGTGATAGTAGGACCCGCAGTGAGATCGATAGCACGTAGAGGGGACCAGTTTCATCCCTGACTTGTGCATCCTGCCTCTCTGGCTGATTGAGTGCCCGCACGCTCGTTTCATGGGTTAACTTAGGCATACGGAGTTCATCCCTAGTCTAAGCATACGAAGTTCATTCCCAGTCTAAGATCAGACTGGACCGAGGGTTGCGGCAGCAGGACCAGCAGCAGGATCGGTAGCACATAAGGGGGACCGGGCCGATCCCCGGCTTGTGCATTCTGCCTCTCCGACTGGCTGAATGCCCGTATGCTCGTTTTGTGGGTTGGTTTAGGCATACGGAGTTCATTCCATGTCTAAGCTCTAGCCAGACCGAGGGTTCTAGTAGTGGGACTGACAGCACGTAGAGGGGGACGGGCTCGATCCCTGACTTACGCATTATGCCTCTCTGATCGGCTCAGCGCCTGCATGCTCATTTTATTGGGTTAACTTAGGCATATGGAGTTCATTCCCAGTCTAAGCATACGGAGTTCATTCCTAGTCTAAGATTGAACTGGCAACGGAATCGACAGCCGCACGCAGAGGGGGATCGGGCCAATCCTCAGCTTGCGCATCTTGCCTCTCTGGCCGACTGAGGGCCCGTACGCTCGTTTTGTGAGTTAACTTAGGCATACGGAGTTCATTCCCGATCTCAGCCCCAATTGGACCGAGGGACCCACAGCGGTATTGGCAGCACGCAGAGGGGGACCGAGCCGATCCTCAGTTTACGCATTCAGGCTCTCCGATCGTCGAGTGCCCGCACGCTCATTTCATGGGTTGACTTAGGCATACCTAGTGCATTCCCGTTCTCGACCAACCAAGGGCCAGAGGCTATCAACGGCATTTGGGGCAACAGCCGAGGGGGACCAGTAGCGGGATCCTTGGTCGGCTCACGCATCCTGCCCCCAGCGGTCGATTCGATGCTTGCACACTCATTCCGAGGGCCGATCGAGGCTTGACATGTGTCGATGGTGGTCGAGGCAACCGCCCACCCCATGGCCCAGCATGTACCGATGGTGTTCGATGCAACCGCCAGCACCAGGGGCCATCTTGTGCCGATGGTGGTTGAGGCAACCACCTGCACCAAGGGCTAGCTTGTGCCGATGGCGGTCGAGGCAAGTGCCGGTACCTAAAGGCGGCCTGTGCCGATGATGGTCGATGCATGTGCCATCACCATGCGCCATCATGTGCCATTGATGGTGGACGCCTTGGCCGAAGTTTGATTTTGAGCCACGGTGCACATGCTGGGCTCGGGCATGTGCTGGTGCCACATTTTTTTTGCCCGGGGCACCCTCGCGGAGCATCGTCGGAGAACCTAACCGGCGACATTGGGGGTTACAGCGATTAGGGGGGCCGGGGGGTGTGCAAATGATGTGTGATAGGTGCTGGTACTTGGCCCTTATATTGGCCCCCTATCCCTCATCAAACCTCGAGAACTCACCCCCCTTAAAGAGCATTTGAGATTTTATGGGTTTGCTCCCAGTAGCCATTAAAGTGTCTGAAATGGGGACATTTTTTTCAAACGGTAAGAAAATCTTCTCCACTTCGAGTTTTTAGCTGAATTTGTTTGTGCGTGTCAACAAAAATACATGGATCACGTCTACCAAATTTGGGGCCAAAACTCCTTCTAAAAAAATTTTAAAAAATCTTGAACCGTAACAAGTTTCAAAAATCGTGAAAAATAAAAAACGGGTCGTCTTGTAGAAACTTCACATGAAGGCTTAAGGGACCATTGTATGAATTTACAAGTCATAAAAATGGCATTGGCAATGTAGAAATATGAAGATGTGCCTGAACCCACCTACCACTCGATCGATCCACGGCTTGCGCATCCCGCCTCTCCGACCGACTAAGTGCCCGGACGCTCGTTTCGTGGGTTGACTTAGGCATATGTAGTGCGCTCCCAGTCTAAGATCAGACTAGACCAAGGGTTATGGCAGCAGGACCCACAGCGAGATCGACAGCACGTAGAGGGGACTGGGTCAATCCTTGACTTGCGCATCCTGCCTCTCTGGCCGGCTGAGCGCCCGTACGCTCGTTTCGTGGGTTCACTTAGGCATACGGAGTTCATCCCCAGTCTAAGCATACAGAGTTCATTCCCAGTCTAAGATCAGACCAGATCGAGGGTTACGATAGTAGGACCAGCAACAGGATCGACAGCACACATAGAGGGATCAGGTTGATCCCCGGCTTACGCATTCTGCCTCTCCGGTCGGTTGAGCGCCCGCACGCTCGTTTCATGGGTTAGCTTAGGCATACAGAGTTCATTCCATGTCTAAGCCCCAGTCGGACCGAGGGTTGTGACAGCGAGACCGACAGCACGTAGAGGGGGACTGGGCTGATCCCCGGCTTGCGCATTAAGCCTCTTCGACCTGCTCAATGCCCGCATGCTTGTTTCGTGAGTTGACTTAGGCATATGTAGTTCATTCCCAGTCTAAGATCGGACTGACAGTAGCACACAGAGGGGGACCGGGCCGATCCTTGACTTACGCATCCTACCTCTCCAACCGGTTGAGTGCTTGCGCACTCGTTTCATGGGTTGACTTAGGCATACGGAGTTCATTCTCAATCTAAGTCGCAACCAGATCGAGGGGCCAACAGCGGGATCGCAGCACGCAGAGAGGGACCAGGCCAATCCTCGGCTTACGCATTTTGGCTCTTTAATCGGTTGAACGCTCGGACACTCATTTCATGGGTTGGCTTAGGCATACATAGTGCATTCCCGATCTCAACCAACCAAGAGCCAGAGGCTATCGACGACGTTTGGGGCAACAACTGATGGGGACCAGCAGCGGGATCCTTGGTCGGCTCATGCATCCCACCCCGAGCGATCGGTTTGGTGCCCGCACGCTCGTTTCAGGGGCTGAGCGGTGCTCGGCATGTGCCGATGGTGGTCAAGGCAACCGTCGGCACCACGGCCCAGCATGTGCCGATGGTGTTCGATGCAACCGCCCGCATTAGGGGCCATCTTGTGCCGATGGTGGTCAAGGCCATCACCCGCACCAAGGGCCGGCATGTGCCGATTGTGATCGAGGTAACAGCCCACACCAGGGCCCAGCTTGTGCCATGGCAGTCGAGGCAAGTGCCCGTACCAAAGGGCAGCCTGTGCCGATGATGGTCGATCATGTGCCATCACCATGCGCCATCATGTACCATTGATGGTCGATGCCTTGGCCGAAGTTTGATTTTGAGCCACGGTGCACATGCTGGGCTCGGGCATGAGCTGGTGCCACATTTTTTTTGCCCGGGGCACCATCGCCGGAGCATCGCCGGAGAACCTAACCGGCGACATGGGGGTTCTGGCGATTAGGGGGCCAACGGGTGTGCGCACATGATGTGCGATGGGTGCTGGTACTTGGCCCTTATATTGGCCCCCTATCCCTCATCAAACCTCGAGAACTCACACCACTTTAAAGACCATTTGAGATTTTATAGGTTTGCTCCCAGTATCTGGAATGGAGACATTTTTTTCAAAGGGTCACAAAATCTTCTCCACTTTGAGTTTTTAGCTGAATTTTTTTGTGCATGCCAAAAAAAATACAAGGATCACGTCTACCAAAATTGGGTCCAAAAATCCTTCTAAAAAAATTTTAAAAAATCCCAAACCGTAAAAAGTTTCAAAAATCATGAAAAATAGAAAACGGGTCGTCTTGCCACGAAACTTCACATGAAGGCTTAGGGGACCATTGTATGAATTTACAAGCCATAAAAATGGCATTGGCATGGCAGAAATATGAAGATGTGCTTGAACCCACCTACCACTCAATCGATCCACGGCTTGCACATCCCGCGTCTTCGGTCGACTATGTGCCTGCACACTCATTTCGTGGGTTGACTTAGGCATATGTAGTGCGCTCCCAGTCTAAGATCAGACTGGACCAAGGGTTGCGGTAGCAGGACCCATAGCGGGATCGACAGCACGCAGAAGGGATCAGGTCGATCTTCGACTTATGCATCCTGCCTCTCTGGCCGACTGAGCGCCCGTATGCTTGTTTTGTGGGTTGACTTTGGCATACAGAGTTTATCCGTAATCTAAGCATACGAAGTTCATTCTCAGTCTAAGATCAGATCGAACCGATGGTTACGGTAGAAAGACTAGTAGCAAGATTGGTAGCACGCAAGAGGGACCGAGCTGATCCTTGGCTTGCGCATTCTGCCTCTTCAGTCGGTTGAGCACCCGCATGCTCTTTTTTGGATTGGCTTAGGCATATAGAGTTCATTCCATGTCAAGCCCCAGTCGGACTGAGGGTTGTGGCAGCGGGATCAACAGCACGCAAAGGGGGATCAGGTCGATCCTTGGCTTGCATATTATGCCTCTTGACCAACCAAGGGCCAAAGGCTATCGACGGTGTTCGGGGCAACAACCGAGGAGACCAGCAGCAGGATCCCTGGTCGGCTTGGCTTTCCACCCCCAGTCGTCGGTTCGGTGATCGCACGCTCATTTTGGGGCCGACCGAGGCTCGACATGTGCCGATAGTGGTTGAGGCAACTGCCTGCACCACGGCCCAGCATGCACCGATGGTGTTCGATGCAACCGCCCATACCAGGGGCCATCTTGTGACGATGGTGGTCGAGGTAACCGCCCGTACCAGGGCCCAGGTTGTGTCGATGGTGGTCGAGGCAAGTGCCCGTACCAAAAGGCAGCCTATATCGATGATGGTCGATGCATGGGCCATCACCATACGCCATCATGTGCCATTGATCATCGAGGCCTTGGTCGAAGTTTGATTTTGAGCCACGGTGCATATGTTGGGCTGGGGCATGTGCTGGTGCCACATTTTTTTCACTCGAGGCACCATCGTAGAAGCATCGCTGGGAACCTAACCGACGGTATTGATGGATCCGACGATTGGGGGGTCGGGGGTATGCGCACATGATGTGCGATGGGTGCTGGTACATGGCCCTTATATTGGCCCCTTATCCCTCATCAAACCTCGAGAACTCACACCCCCTTAAAGAGCATTTGAGATTTTATAGGTTTGCTCCCAGTAGCCATTAAAGTGTCTGAAATGGGGACATTTTTTTCAAACGGTCACAAAATCTTCTCCACTTCAAGATTTTAGCTGAATTTTTTTGTGCATGCCAACAAAAATACAAGGATGACGTCTACCAAATCTGGGGCCAAAACTCCTTCTAAAAAATTTTTAAAAAATCCCGGACCACAAAAAGTTTTCAAAAATCATGAAAAATAGAAAACGGGTCTTTGCCACGAAACTACACATGAAGGCTTAAGAGACCATTGTATGAATTTACAAGCCATAAAAATGGCATTGGCATGGCAGAAATATGAAGATGTGCCTGAACCCACCTACCACTCGATCGATCCAAGGCTTGCGCATCCCGTCTCTCTGGTCGGCTAAGTGCCAGCACGCTCGTTCCGTGGGTTGACCTAGGCATACGTAGTGTGCTCCCAGTCTAAGATTGGATCGGACTGAGGGTTAAGGCAGTAGGACCCATAGCGGGATTGACAGCATGTAGAGGGGACCGGATCGATCCCCGACTTACGCATCGTACCTCTCTGGCCGGTTGAGCGCCCGCACGCTCATTTTTTGGGTTGACTTATGCATACAGAGTTCATCCCCAGTCTAAGCATACGAAGTTCATTCCCAGTCTAAGATCAGATCGAACTGAGGGTTGCGACAGCAAGACCAGCAATAGGATCAATAGCACGCGGGGGGGGGACCGGGTCTATCCTTGGCTTGTGCATTTTGCATCTCCAATCGGCTGAGCCCCCGCACGCTCATTTCGTGGGTTAGCTTACGCATACGGAGTTCATTCCATGTCTAAGCCCCAGTCGGACAGAGGGTTGTGGCAGTGAGACCAATAGCACACTGAGGGGGATCGAGCTGATCTCCGGCTTGCGCATTATCTGTCTTCGACTGTTTGAGCATGCACACACTCGATTCATTAGTTGACTTAGGCATACGTAGTGCATTCCCGGTCTCAACCAACCAAGGGCCAGAGGCTATCAACGGTATTTGAGGCAACAACCGAGGGGGACCAGCAGCGGGATCCTTGGTCAGCTCAGCTTCCCACCCCCAGCGGTCGGTTCGATGCTTGCACGCTGGTTTCAGGTGCCGACCATGGTTCGACAGGTGCCGATGGTGGTCGAGGCAATGGCCAGTACCATGACCCAGCATGTGCCGATGGTGTTCGATGCAACCACCCGCACCAGGGGCCATCTTGTAACGATGGTGGTCAAGGTAACTACCCGCACCAGGGCCCAACTTGTGCCAATGGCGGTCAAGGCAAGTGCTTGTACCAAAGGGTAGCCTGTGTCGATGATGGTCGACGCATGTGCCATCACCATGCACCATCATGTGCCATTGGGGCCTTGGCCGAAGTTTGATTTTGAGCCACGGTGCACATGCTGGGCTCAAGCTTGTATTGGTGCAACATTTTTTTCATCCGGGGCACCATCATCGGAGCATCATTGGAGAACCTAATCGACGGCATTAGGGGCTCCGTCGATTGGGGGGGCTGAGGGGTGTGCGCACATGATGTGTGATGGGTGCTGGTACTTGGCCCTTATATTGGCCCCCTATCCCTTATCAAACCTTGAGAACTCACACCCTCTTAAAGAGCATTTGAGATTTTATAGGTTTGCTCCCAGTAGCCACTAAAGTGTCTGAAATGGGGATATTTTTTTCAAATGGTCACCAAATGTTCTCCAATTCGAGTTGTTAGCCGAATTTGTTTGTGAGTGCCAAGAAAAATACAAGGATCACATCGACCAAATTTGGGGCCAAAACTCCTTCTAAAAAAATTTTAAAAAATCTCGAACCGTAAAAAGTTTCGAAAATCATGAAAAATAGAAAATGGGTTGTCTTGCCACGAAACATCACATGAAGGCTTAGGGGACCATTCTATGAATTTACAAGCCATAAAAATAGCATTAGCACGATAGAAATATGAAGATGTGCCTAAACCCACCTACCACTCGATCGATCCACGGCTTGTGCATCCCGTCTCTTTGGTCGGCTAAGTGCCCGCACGCTTATTTCATGGGTTGACTTAGGCATACGTAGTGCACTCCCAGTCTAAGATCATACTGGACTGATGGTTGTGGTAGCAAGACCTGCAGCGGGATCGGTAGCATGTAGAGGGGATCGGGTCGATCCCTGGCTTGCACATCCTGCCTCTCTGGCTGGCTGAGCGCCCGTATGCTCGTTTCATTGGTTGACTTAGGCATACAGAGTTCATCCATAGTCTAAGCATACGAAGTTCATTCCCAGTCTAAGATTGGATCAGACCGAGGGTTATGGCAGTAGGACCAACAGCAGGATCGTTAGCACGTAGGGGGGATCAGGCCGATCCCCGACTTACACATTCTGCCTCTCCGGTCGACTGAGCGCCCGCATGCTCGTTTCATGGGTTGGCTTAGGCATACGGAGTTCATTCCATGTCTAAGCCCCAATCGGACCGAGGGTTGTGGTAGCGGGAGCGACAGCACGTAGAGGGGGATCGGGCCGATCCTCGGCTTGAGCATCATGCCTCTCGACCAACCAAGGGCCAGAGGCAATCGACGGTGTTTGGGGCAGCAACTGAGGGGGACCAATAGCGGGATCCTTGGTTGGCTCATGCATCCCACCCCCAACCGTCAGTTCGGTGCCCGCACGCTCATTTTAGGGGTCAATCGAGGCTCGGCATATACTGATGGTGGTCGAGGCAATTGCCCACACCACGGCCCAGCATGCGCCGATGGTGTTCGATGCAACCGCCCTGGCCATGGGCCATCTTGTGCCAATGCTGGTCGAGGCAACCACCTACACCATTGCCCAGCTTGTACCGATGGCGGTCGAGGCACGTGCCTGTACCAAAGGGCAGCCTGTGCCGATGATGGTCGATGCATGGGCCATCATCATGTGCCATCACCATATGCCATCACCATGTGCCATCATGTGCCATTAATGGTCGAGGCCTTGGCCGAAGTTTGATTTTGAGCCACGATGCACATGCTGGGCTCGGGCATGTGTGGAGCAACATTTTTTTCGCCCGGGGCACCATCGTCAAAGGCACTCGCAGGAGAACCTAACCGACGGCATTTGGAGGTTTCCTTGGTGATTAGGGGGTCGGGGGTGTGCGCACATGACGTGCGATGCGTTGCTGGTACTTGGCCCTTATATTGGCCCCCTATCCCTTCATTCGAAACCTCGAGAGACTCACACGCCCCTTAAAGAAGCATTTGAGATTTTATAGGTTTGCTGCCCCAGTAGCCATTAAAGTGTCTAAAATGGGGACATTTTTTTTCAACGGTCACACACTATCTTTCTCCACCTTCCAAGTTTTTAGCTGAATTTGTTTGTACGTGCCAACAAAAATACAAGGATCACATCTACCAAGTTTGGGGCCAAAACTCTTTCTAAAAAAATTTAAAAAAATCTTGAACCGTAAAAAGTTTTGAAAATCGTAAAAAATAGAAAACGGGTCGTCTTGCCACGAAACTTCACATGAAGGCTTAGGGGACCATTGTATGAATTTACAAGCCATAAAAATGGCATTGGCATGGCAAAAATATGAAGATGTGCCTGAACCACCTACCACTCGATCGATCCACGGCTTGCGCATCCCGCCTCTCCGACCGGCTAAATGCCCGCACGCTCCTTTCGTGGGTTGACTTAGGCATACGTAGTGCGCTCCCAGTCTAAGATCGGACCGAAATGAGGGTTGCGGCAATAGGACCCGCGTCAAGATTGACAGCACGCAGAGGGGATCGGGTTGATCCCCGGCTTGTGTATCCTACCTCTTTGGTCGATTGAGCTCCTGCATGCTCGTTTCGTGGGTTGACTTAGGCATATAGAGTTCATTCATAGTCTAAGCATACGAAGTTCATTTCTAGTCTAAGATCGGATTGGATCAAGGGTTACGACAGCAGGTCCAGCAGCAGGATCGACAGCACGCAGGGAGGGATCGAGTCAATCCCCGGCTTGTGCATTTTGCCTCTGTAGCCGGCTGAGCACCCGCACGCTCATTTTATGGGTTGGCTTAGCCATATGGAGTTCGTTCGATGTCTAAGCCTAAGCTAGACTGAGGGTTGTAGCAACAGGACCGACAGCACATAGAGGGGGATCAGGTCGATCCCCAGGTTGTGCATTATGCCTCTCCGATCGGCTTAACGCCCACACGCTCGTTTCGTGGGTTGACTTAGGCATACGAAGTTCATTCCCAGTCTAAGCATACAGAGTTCATTCGCAGTCTAACATCGAACCGGTAGCAGCACGCAGAGGGGGATCGGGCCGATCTTCAGCTTACGCATCCTGCCTCTTTGGTCGGCTGAACGCCCACTCATTCATTTCGTGGGTTGACTAAGGCATATGAAGTTTATTCTTGGTCTAAGCCCCAATCGGAACGAGGGACCCGTAGCGAGATCGACAGCACGTAGAGGGGGACCGGGCTTACGCATTCTGGCTCTCTGACTGGTTGAGCACCTGCACGTTCATTTCATGGGTTAACTTAGGCATACGTAGTGCCTTCTCGGTCTCGACCAACCAAGGGCCAAAGGCTATCGATGGCGTTTGGGGCAACAACTGAAGGGGACCAACAGTGGGATCCTTGGTCGGCTCACACATCCACCCCCAGCAATCGGTTCGATGCTCGCACGCTTGTTTTGGGGGCCGACCGGGGCTTGACATGTGCCGATGGTGGTCGAGGCAACCACCCGCATCATGACCCAGCATGTACAGATGGTGTTCGATGCAACCGCCCGCACCAGGGGCCATCTTGTGCCGATGGTGGTTGAGGCTACAACCCGCATCACGACCCAGCATGTACCGATGGTGTTCGATGCAACTGCCCGCACCAGGGGCCATCTTGTGCCGATGGTGGTCGAGGCAATCACCCGCACCAAGGGCCGCAATGTGCTGATGGTGATCGAGACAACCGGCCACACCAGGGCCTAGCTTGTGCCGATGGTGATCGAGGCAAGTGCCCATCCCAAAGGGTAGCCTGTGCCGATGATGGTCGATGCATGCGCCATCACCATGCACCACCATGTGCCATTGATGGTCGAGGCCTTGGCCGAAGTTTGATTTTGAGCCACGATGCACATGCTGGGCTCGAGCATCTGCTGGTGCCACATTTTTTTCGCCCGAAGCACCATCACCGGAGCATCGCCGGAGAACCCAACTGGTGGCATTGGGGGTTCCGGTGATTGGGGGGCCGGGGGGTGTGCACAAATGATATGCAATGGGTGCTGGTACTTGCCTCTTATATTGGCCCCCTATCCCTCATCAAACCTGGAGAACTCACACCCCCTTAAAGAGCATTTGAGATTTTATAGGTTTGCTCCCAATCGCCATTAAAGCGTCTGAAATGGGGACATTTTTTTCAAATGGTCACAAAATCTTGTCCCTTTTGATTTTTTAGCTGAATTTTTTTGTGCATCCCAAAAAAAATACAAGAATCACGTCTACTAAATTTGGGACCAAAACTCTTTCTAAAAAAATTTTAAAAAATCTTGAACCGCAAAAAGTTTTAAAAATCATGGAAAATAGAAAACGGGTCGTCTTGCCACGAAACTTCACATGAAGGCTTAGGGGACCATTGTATGAATTTACAAGCCATAAAAATGACATTGGCATGGCAGAAATATGAAGATGTGCCTGAACCCACCTACCACTCGATCGATCCACGGCTTGCGCATCCCGCCTCTCCGACCGGCTAAGTGCCCGCACGCTCATTTCGTGGGTTGATTTAGGCATACTAGTGCACTCCCAGTCTAAGATCAGACTGGACTAAGGGTTGTGGTAGCAGGACCCGCAACGGGATCGATAGCACATAGAGGGGATCGAGTCGATCCCCGACTTGCACATCTTGCCTCTCTGGTCGGCTAAGCACCCACACGCTCATTTCGTAGGTTGACTTAGGCATACGGAGCATACGGAGTTCATTCCCAGTCTAAGATTGGACTGGATCGAGGGTTGCCGCAGCAGGACCAGCAGTAGGATCGGCAAGACGCAGGGGGGGATCGGGCCGATCCTCGGCTTATGCATTCTACCTCTCCGTACGCTCGTTTCGTGGGTTAGCTTAGGCATACAGAGTTCATTCCATGTCTAAGCCTAGTCAGATCGAGGGCTGTGGCAGTGGGACCGACAGCACGTAAAGGGGGACTGGGCCGATCCCTGGCTTGCACACTATGCCTCTCCGACCGGCTCAGCACCCGTACACTCGTTTCGTGGGTTGATTTAGGGATATGGAGTTCATTCCTAGTCTAGCATACGGAGTTCATTTCCAGTCTAACATCGGATCGGCAGCAGACGTAGAGGGGGAATGGGCCGATCCTCGGCTTGCGCATCCTGCCTTTCTAGCCTGTTGAACGCCCGCACGCTCATTTCATGGGTTGACTTAGGCATATGGAGTTCATTCCCGGTCTAAGCCCCAACTTGTAGTGGGATCGACAGCACGTAAAGGGGGATCGAGTCGATCCTTGACTTGTGCATTCTGGCTCTCCGACTGACTGAGTGCCCACACGCTCGTTTCATGGGTTGACTTAGGCATACGTAGTGCATTCCCAGTCTCGACCAACCAAAGGCCAGAGGCTATTGATGGCATTTAGGGCAACAACCGAGGGGGACCAGCAGCAGGATCTTTGGTCGGCTCACGCATTCTACCCCCAGCGGTCGGTTTGGTGCCCGTACACTCGTTTCGGGGGCCGATCAGGGCTCGACATGTACCGATGGTGGTCGAGGCAACCGCCCGCACCAGTGGCCATCTTGTGTCGATGGTGGTCGAGGCAATCGCCTGCACCAAGGGCCAGCATGTGCCGATGGTGATCGAGGCAACCACCCGTACCAGGGCTTAGCTTGTGCCGATAGCAGCCGTGGCAAGTGCCCATACCAAAGGGCAGCCTGTGTCGATGATGGTCGATGCACGAGCCATCACCATGTCCTATTATGTGCCATTGATGACCGAGGCCTTGGCCGAAGTTCAATTTTAACCACGATGCACAAGCGGGCTCGGGCATGTGCTGGTGCCACATTTTTTTCGCCTGGGGCACCATCACCGAAGCATCGTCGGAGAACCTAACCGGCAGCATTAGGGGTTCCGACGATTGGGGGGGCCGGGGGGTGTACGCACTTGATGTGTGATGGGTGCTGGTTCTTGGCCCTTATATTGGCCCCCTATCCCTTATCAAACGTCTAGAGCTCACACCCTCTTAAAGAGCATTTGAGATTTTATAGGTTTGCTCCCAGTAGCCATTAAAGTGTCTGAAATAGGGACATTTTTTTTAAACGGTTACAGAATCTTCTCCACTTTGATTTTTTAGCTGAATTTGTTTGTGCGTGCCAATAAAAATACAAGGATCACGTCTACCAAATTTGGGGCTAAAACTCCTAAAAAAATTTTAAAAAATCTCGAACTGTAAAAAGTTTCAAAAATCGTGAAAAATAGAAAACGGGTTGTCTTGCCACGAAACTTCACAAAAACGCTTAGGGGACCATTTTATGAATTTACAAGCCATAAAAATGGCATTGGCATGGCAGAAATATGAAGATGTGCCTGAACCCACCTACCACTCGATCCATCCATGGCTTGCGCATCTCACCTCCCCGATCAGATAAGTGCCCACACGCTGGTTTCGTGGGTTGACTTAGGCATACGTAGTGCACTCCCAGTCTAAGATCAGACCGGACCGAGGGTTGCGACAGCAGGATCGACAGCACACAAGGGGAGATCGGGCCGATCCCTGGCTTGCGCATTTTGCCTCTCCGATTGGTTGAGCACCTGCACACTCGTTTCATGGGTCGGCTTAGGCATACGATATTTATTCCATGACTAAGCCCAAGTCAGATCAAGGGTTATGGCCATGGGACTGACAGTACGCAGAAGGGGGATCGGGCCGATCCCCGACTTATGCGTTATGCCTCTCTGGCGGGCTCAGCACCCACACGCTCGTTTTGTGGGTTGACTTAGGCATATAGAGTTCATTCCCAGCCTAAGCATATGGAGTTCATTCCCAGTCTAAGATCGGGCCAACAGCGGGATCGACAGTAGCATGCAGAGGGGGATCGAGATGATCCTCGACTTGTGCATCCTGCCTCTCCGGTCGGCTGAGTGCCCGCACGCTCGTTTCGTGGGTTGACTTAGGCATACAGAGTTCATTCCCGGTCTAAGCCCCAATCAGACCGAGGGACCCGTAGTGGGATCGACAGCACGTAGAAGGGGTCGAGCCGATCGTTGGCTTGTGCATTTTTGCCTCTCCGACCGGCTGAGCACCCGCACACTCATTTCATGGGTTGACTTAAGCATACGTAGTGCATTCTCGGTCTCGACCAACCAAGGGCCAGAGGCTATCAAAGATGTTTGGGGCAACAACTGAGGGGGACCAGCATTTGGATCCTTGGTCGGTGCACGCATCCCGCCCTCAGCGGTCAGTTCGGTGCTCGCACGTTCGTTTCAGGGGCCGATCGAGGCTCGGCATGTGCCGATGGTGGTCGAAGCAACTGCCCGCAGCATGACCCAGTATGTGCCAATGGTGTTCGATGCAATCGCTCGTACCAGGGGCCATCTTGTGCTGATGGTGGTCGAGGCAGCCGCTCGTACCAGGGCCCTGCTTGTGTCAATGGTGGTCGAGGCAAGTGCCCATACAAAGGGGCAGCCTGTGCCGATGATGGTCGATGCATGTGCCATTGATGGTCAAGGCCTTGGCGAAGTTCAATTTTGAGCCACGGTGCACATGCTAGGCTCGGGCATGTGTTGGTGCCATATTTTTTTTGCCCGGGGCACCATCACCGAAGCATCATCGGAGAACTTAACCGGCGACATTGGGGGTTCCGACAATTAGGGGGCCAGGGGGTGTGTGCACATGATGTGCGATTGGTGCTGGTACTTGGCCCTTATATTGGCCCCCTATCCCTCAAAAAACCTTGAGAACTCACAACCCTTTAAAGAGCATTTGAGATTTTATAGGTTTGCTCCCAGTAGCCATTAAAGTGTCTGAAATGGGGACATTTTTTTCAAACAGTCACAAAATCTTCTCCACTT
Organism: Durio zibethinus; assembly: GCF_002303985.1. The sequence goes on along the minus strand of NW_019167971.1, from coordinate 3,234,537 downwards.
CGAGCTTTTAGCTGAATTTTTTTGTGCATGCCAACAAAAATACGATGATCATGTCTACCAAATTTGGAGCCAAAACTCCTAAAAAAATTTAAAAAAATCTCGATCCATAAAAAGTTTTAAAAATCATGAAAAATAGAAAACGGGTCGTCTTGCCACGAAACTTCACATGAAGGCTTAGGGGACCATTGTATGAATTTACAAGCCATAAAAATGGCATTGGCATGACAGAAATATGAAGATGTGCCTGAACCCACCTACCACTCGATCGATCCACGGCTTGCGCATCCTGCCTCTCTGGTCGGCTAAGTGCCCGCACGCTCGTTTCGTGGGTTGACTTAGGCATACGTAGTGCGGTCCCAGTCTAAGATAGGACCAGACCAAGGGTTACGGTAGCAAGACCCATAGCGAGATCGATAGCATGCAGAGGGGACCAGGTCGATCCCTGGATTGTGCATCCTGCCTCTCTGGCTGACTGAGCGCCCGTACGCTCGTTTCGTGGGTTAACTTAGGCATACGGAGTTCATCCCCAGTCTATGCATACGGAGTTCATTCCCAGCCTAAGATCGAATCGGACCAAGGGTTATGATAGTAGGACCAACAGCAGGATCGACAGCATGTAAGGGGGACCGGGTCGATCCTGGCTTGCGCATTTTTCCTTTTTGGCTAGCTGAGTGCCCGCACGCTCGTTTCGTGGGTTGGCTTAGGCGTACGGAGTTTATTCCATGTCTAAGCCCAGTCGGACTGAGGGTTGTCGCAGCGGGACAGATAGCACACAGAGGGGGATCGGGCCGATCCCCGGCTTGTGCATTATGCCTCTCCGACTGGTTCAACACCTGCATGCTTGTTTCGTGGGTTAACTTAGGTATACGGAGTTCATTCCCAGTCTAAGCATACGGAGTTCATCCTTAGTCTAAGATCAGACCGGCAAGATTGACAGCAGCACGCAGAGGGGGATCGGGCGATCCTCGGCTTGTGCATCCTGCCTCTCGGGCCGACTGAGCGCCCGCACGCTCGTTTCGTGGGTTGACTTAGGCATACGGAGTTCATTCCCGGTCTAAGCCCCAATTGAATCAAGGGACCCACAGCGGGTTCGGCAACATGCAAAGGGGGATCGAGCGATCCTTGGCTTACGCATTCTGGCTCTCCGATCGGTTGAGCGCCCGTACGCTCGTTTCATGGGTTGACTTAGGCATACGTAGTGCATTCCCGGTCTCGACCTACCAAGGGCAAGAGGATATCAATGGTGTTTGGGGAAATAACTGAGGGGGACCAGCAGTGGGATCCTTGGTCGGCTCACGTATCCTGCCCCTAGCGGTCGGTTCGGTGCTCGCACGCTCGTTTCGGGGGCCGACCGAGGCTCGGCCTGTGCCGATGGTGGTCGAGGCAACCGCCCGCAGCAAGGCCCAGCATGTGCCGATGGTGTTCGATGCAACCGCCCGTACCAGGGGCCATCTTGTGCCGATGGTGGTCGAGACAACCGCTTGCATCAGGGCCCTGCTTGTGCCGATGGCGGTCGAGGCAAGTGCCCATACCAAAGGGCAGCCTGTGCCGAAGATGGTCGATGCATGTGGCATCACCATGCGCCATCATGTGCCATTGATGGTCAAGGCCTTTGGTCGAAAGTTGATTTTGAGGCCACATGCACATGCTGGGCTCGAGCATTGTGTTGGTGCCACATTTTTTTTCGCCGAGGCACCATTGTGGAGCAATCAGTCGGAAACCTAACTGGACAGCATGGCGTTTTAGCAATTGAGGGGGCCAGTGGGTTGTGCGCACGTATGTGTGATAGGTTCTGTTCTTGGCCCTTAGATTAGCCCCTAATCCCTTCATCAAACCTCAAGAACTCACACCCCCTTAAAGAGCAATTTGAGTTTTATAGGTTTGCTCCCAGTAGCCATTAAAGTGTCTAAAATGGGGACATTTTTTTCAAACGATCACAAAATCCTCTCCACTTCGAGTTTTTAGCTGAAGTTTTTTGTGTATGCCAACAAAAATACGATGATCATGTCTACCAAATTTGGAGCCAAAACTCCTTCTAAAAAATTTAAAAAAATCCCGATCCATGAAAAGTTTCAAAAATCATGAAAAATAGAAAACGGGTCGTCTTGCCATGAAACTTCACATGAAGGCTTAGGGGACCATTGTATGAATTTACAAGCCATAAAAATGGCATTAGCATGGCAGAAATATGAAGATGTGCCTAAACCCACCTACCACTCGATCGATCCACGGCTTGCACTTCCCGCCTCTCCGGCCGAATAAGTGCCCGCACGCTCGTTTCGTGGGTTAACTTAGGCATACGTAGTGCGCTCCTAGTCTAAGATAGGACTGGACTGAGGGTTAGGCAGCAGGACCCATAGCCAGATCGACAGCACGCAGAGGGGATCGGGTCGATCCCCGACTTGCGCATCCTGCCTCTCTGGTCGGTTAAGCCCTGCATGCTCGTTTCATGGGTTAACTTAGGCATACGGAGTTTATCCCCAGTCTATGCATACGGAGTTCATTCCCAGCCTAAGATCGGACCAGACCGAGGGTTGCGGTAGTAGGACCAGCAGAAGGATCGACAGCACGCAAGGGGGGACAGGGCCGATCCCCGGCTTGCGCATTCTGCCTCTTTGGCCAGCTGAGCACCCGCACGCTCATTTCGTAGGTTGCCCTAGGCATACGGAGTTCATTCCATGTCTAAGCCCCAGCCGAACCGAGGGTTGTGGCAGTAGGGCAGACAGCATGCAGAGGGGGATCGGGTCGATCCCCGACTTGTGCATTATGCCTCTCCGATCGGTTCAACACCTGCACGCTCGTTTCGTGGGTTGACTTAGGCATACGAAGTTCATTCCTAGTCTAAGCATACGGAGTTCATTCCCAGTCTAAGATTAGACCGGCAGCAGCACGTAGAAGGGGACCAGGTCGATCCTTCGCTTGCGTATCCTACCCCTCCAGTCGGCTAAGTGCCTGCACGCTCGTTTTGTTGGTTGACTTAGGCATATGAAGTTGATTCTCGGTCTAAGCCCCAACCGGGTAGGGGGACCCTCAGCGGGATCGAAAGCACGTAGAGAGGGATTGGGTCGATCCTCAACTTGCGATTCTGGTTCTTCGGTTGGCTGAGCGCCCGTACACTCATTTCATGGGTTGACTTAGGCATACCTAGTGCATTCCCAATCTCGACCAACCAAGGGCCAGAGGCTATCGATGGTGTTTGGGGCAACAACCGAGGGGGATTAGCAGCAGGATCCTTGGTCGGCTCGTCATCATGCCCCCAGCGGTCAGTTCGGTGCACGTACGCTCGTTTCTGAGGCCAACCGGGGCTAGGCATGTGTCGATGCTGGTCCAGGCAACCACCCGGACCACGGCCTAGGAAGTGCCAATGGTGTTCGATGCAATCGCCCGCACCTAGCCCCAGCTTGTGCCGATGGCGGTCGAGGCAAGTGCCCATACCAAAGGGTAGCTTATGCCGATAATGGTCGATGCATGTGCCATTGAAGGTTGAGGCCTTGGTCGAAGTTTGATTTTGAGCCACGGTGCACATGCTGGGCTCGGGCATGTGCTGGTGCCCCATTTTTTTCGCCCGAGGCACTATCGCCAGAGCATCATCGGAGAACCTAACTGGCGACATTTAGGGTTCCAGCGATTGGGGGGTCGAGCGGTGTGCACACATGATCTGCGATAGGTGTTGGTACTTGGCCCTTATATTGGCCCCCTATCCGTCATCAAACCTGGAGAACTCACACCCCCTTAAAGAGCATTTGAGATTTTATAGGTTTGCTCCCAGTAGCCATTAAGGTGTCTGAAATGGGGACATTTTTTTCAAACAGTCACAAAATCTTCTCCACTTCGAGTTTTTAGCTGAATTTTTTTGTGCATGCCAAAAAAAAATACAAGGATCACGTCTACCAAATTTGGAGTCAAAACACCTTCTAAAAAAATTTTTAAAAAAATCCCGATCCATAAAAAGTTTCAAAAATCGTGAAAAATAGAAAACGGGTCGTCTTGCCATGAAACTTCACATGAAGGCTTAGGGGACCATTGTATGAATTTAAAAGCCATAAAAATGGCATTGGCATGGCAGGAATATGAAGATGTGCTTGAACCCACCTACCACTCGATCGATCCACGGCTTGCGCATCCCGCCTCTCCAGTCGGCTAAGTGCCCGCACGCTCGTTTCATAGGTTAACGTAGGCATACGTAGTGCGCTCCCAGTCTAAGTTCGGATCGGACTGAGGGTTGCGGTAGTAGGACCCATAGTGGGATCGACAGCACACAGAAGGGATCGGGTCGATCCTCGACTTACGCATCCTGCCTCTCTGGCCGGCTGAGCACCCGTACACTCGTTTCGTGGGTTGACTTAGGCATACAGAGTTCATCCCCAGTCTAAGCATACGGAGTTCATTCCCAGTCTAAGATCGGACTAGACCGAGGGTTACGGCAATAGGACCAGCAGCAGGATCGACAGCACGCAGGGATGATCGGGTCGATCCCCGACTTACGTATTCGCCTCTCCGGTCGGCTGAGTGCCTGCACGCTCGTTTCGTGGGTTGGCTTAGGCATATGGAGTTCATTCCATGTCTAAGCCCCATTCGGATCGAGGGTTGTGGCAACGGGACTGACAACACACAGAAAGGGATCGGGTTGATCCCCGGATTGCGCATTATGCCTCTCCAGCCGGCTCAGCGCCCGTACGCTTGTTTCGTGGGTTGACTTAGACATACCAAGTTCATTCCCAGTCTAAGCATACGGAGTTCATTCCCAGTCTAAGATTGGACCGGTAGCAATGCGCAGAGGGGGACCAGGTCGATCCTCAGCTTATGAATCCTGCCTCTCTGATCAGCTGAGTGCCCACACGCTCATTTCATGGGTTGACTTAGGCATACGGAGTTAATTCCCAATCTAAGCCCTAACTGGATTGAGGGACCCACAGTGGGATCGATAGCACATAGAGAGGGACCGCACGCTTGTTTCATGGGTTGACTTAGGCATACTAGTGCATTCTCGGTCTCGACCAACCAAGGGCCAGAGGCTATCGACGGCATTTGGGGCAATAACCGAGGGGGACCAGTAGCGGGATCCTTGGTCGGCTCGAGCATCCCACCCCCATCGGTCGGTTCGGTGCCTGCACGCTCATTTCAAGGGTCGACCTAGGCTTGACATGTGCTAATGATGGTCGAGGCAACCGTCCGCACCAAGGCCCAGCATGTGCCGATGGTGTTCGATGCAACCACCCATACTAGGTGCCCGTACGCTTGTTCCGTGGGTTGACTTAGACATACCAAGTTCATTCCCAGTCTAAGCATACGGAGTTCATTCCCAGTCTAAGATTGGACCGGTAGCAATGCGCAGAGGGGGACCGGGTCGATCCTCAGCTTATGAATCCTGCCTCTCTGATCGGCTGAGCGCCCATACGCTCATTTCATGGGTTGACTTAGGCATACGGAGTTCATTCCCAATCTAAGCCCCAACTGGATCGAGGGACCCACAGTGGGATCGATAGCACATAGAGAGGGACCGTACGCTTGTTTCATGGGTTGACTTAGGCATACTAGTGCATTCTCGGTCTCGACCAACCAAGGGCCAGAGGCTATCGACGGCATTTGGGGCAATAACCGAGGGGACCAGCAGCGGGATCCTTGGTCGGCTCGAGCATCCCACCCCCATCAGTCGGTTCGGTGCCTGCACGCTCATTTCAAGGGTCGACCCAGGCTTGACATGTGCTGATGATGGTCGAGGCAACCGTCCGCACCAAGGCCCAGCATGTGCCGATGGTGTTCGATGCAACCACCCATACTAGGGGCCACCTTGTGCCGATGGTGGTCAAGGCAATCACCTACACCAAGGGCTGGCATGTGCCAATGGTGATCGAAGCAATCGCCCACACCAGGGCCCAGCTTGTGCCGATGGCGGTCGAAGCAAGTGCCCGTACCAAAGGGCAGCCTCTATCAATGATGGTCATTGCATGTGCCATCACCATGTGCCATCTTGTGCCCTTGACGGTCGAGGCCTTGGTTGAAGTTTGATTTTGAGCCACGGTGCACATGTTGGGCTCGGGCATGTGCTGGTGCCACATTTTTTTTGCCCGGGGCACCATCATCGGAGCATCGTCGGAAAACCTAACCGACGGCATTGAGGGTTCTGGCGATTGGAGGGCCTAGGGGTGTGCACACATGATGTACGATGGGTGCTGGTACTTGGCCCTTATATTGGCCCCCTATCCCTCATCAATCCTGGAGAACTCACACCCCCTTAAAGAGCATTTGAGATTTTATAGGTTTGCTCCCAGTAGCCATTAAAGTGTCTGAAATGGGGACATTTTTTTCAAACGGTCACAAAATCTTCTCCACTTCGAGTTTTTAGCTGAATTTTTTTGTGCATGCCAAAAAAAATACAAGGATCACGTCTACCAAATTTGGGGCCAAAACTCCTTCTAAAAAAATTTTTAAAAATCTCGAACCGTAAAAAGTTTCAAAAATAATGAAAAATAGATAACGGGTCATCTTGCCACAAAACTTCACATGAAGGCTTAGGGGACCATTGTATGAATTTACAAGCCATAAAAATGGCATTGGCATGGTAGAAATATGAAGATGTGCCTGAACCCACCTACCACTTGATCGATCCATGGCTTGCACATCCCGCCTCTCCGGCTGGCTAAGTGCCCGCATGCTCATTTCATGGGTTGACTTAGGCATACATAGTGTGCTCCCAGTCTAAGATCAGACCAGACCGAGGGTTGCAGTAGCAGGACCCGCAGTGGGATCGACAGCACACAAAGGGGATCAGGTCGATCCTCAGCTTACGCATCCTACCTCTCTGGCCAGCTGAGCGCCCGCATGCTCGTTTTATGGGTTGAGTTAGGCATACAGAGTTCATCCCCCATCTAAGCATATGAAGTTCATTCCCAGTCTAAGATCAGACTGGACCGAGGGTTGCGGTAGTAGGATTGGTAGCACGTAGTGAGGGACCGGGCCGATCCCCTGATTGCGAATTCTGCCTCTTTGGCCGGTTGAGCGGCCACACATTCGTTTCATGGGTTGGCTTAGGCATACGGAGTTCATTCGATGTCTAAGCCCCAACCGGACTGAGGGTTGTGGCAGCGAGACCGATAGCACACAGAGGGGGATCAGTCCAATGCCCAGCTCGCGCATTATGCCTCTCCGGCTGGCCCAGTGCTCGCACACCCATTTCATGGGTTGACTTAGGCATACGGAGTTCATTCTCAGTCTAAGCATATGGAGTTCATTCTCAATCTAAGATCGAACCGGCTATGGGATCGACTGTAGCACACAAACGGGGATCGAGCCAATCCTCGACTTACGCATCTTGCCTCTCCAATCGGCTGAGCAACCACACGCTCGTTTCATGGGTTGACTTAGGCATACGAAGTTCATTCCCGGTCTAAGCCCCAACCAGATCGAGGGACCCGCAGTGGGATGGGCAGTACGCAGAGGGGGATCGGGCCAATCCTCGACTTGCACATTCTGTCTCTCCGACTGGCTGAGCACCCGCACGCTCGTTTCATGGGTTGACTTAGGCATACGTAGTGCATTTCCAATCTCAACCAACCAAGGGCCAGAGGCTATCGATGACGTTTAAGGCTATAACCGAGGGGGACCAGCAGTGAGATCCTTGGTCGGCTCGTGCATCCCACCCCCAGCAGTAGGTTTGGTGCCCGAACACTCGTTTCGAGGGCCGATCAAGGCTCGCCATGTGCCGATGGTGGTCGATGCAACTGCCTGTACCAGGGTCCATCTTATGCCGATGGTGGTCAAGGCAACCGCCCACACCAAGGGTCGACATGTACCGATGGTGATCGAGGCAACCACCCATACCAGGGCCCAGCTTGTGCCGATGGCGGTTGAGGTAAGTGCTCGTACCAAAGGGCAGCTTGTGTTGATGATGGTCGATGCATGTGCCATCACCATGCACCATCATGTGCCATTGATGGTCGAGGCCTTGGCCGAAGTTTGATTTTGAGCCACGGTGCACATGCTGGGCTCGGGCTTATTCTGGGGCCACATTTTTTTTGCCCGTGGCACCATCGTAGGAGCATCTCGGAGAACCTAACCGACGGCATTGGGGGTTCAGGCGATTGGGGGGCCGGGGTGTCTGCGCACATGATGTGCGATGGGTGCTGGTAATTGGCCCTTATATTGGCCCCTATCCCTCATCAAACCTTAAGAACTCACACCCCCTTAAAGAGCATTTGAGATTTTATAGGTTTGCTGCCAGTAGCAATTAAAGTGTCTGAAAAGGGGACATCTTTTTCAAACGTTAAAAAATCTTCTCCACTTCAAGTTTTAAGCTGAATTGTTTTATGCATGCCAACAAAAATACAAGGATCACGTCTACCAAATTTGGGGCCAAAACTCCTTCTAAAAAAATTTTAAAAAATCTCGAACCGTTAAAAGTTTCAAAAATCGTGAAAAATAGAAAACGGGTCGTCTTGCCATGAAACTTCACATGAAGGCTTAGGGGACCATTGTAAGAATTTACAAGCCATAAAAATGGCATTGTCATGGAAGAAATATGAAGATGTGCCTGAACCCACCTACCACTCGATCGATCCACGGCTTGCGCATCCTGCCTCTCCGGTCGGCTAAGTGCCCGCACGTTCATTTTGTGGTTTGACTTAGGCATACGTAGTGTGCTCCCAGTCTAAGATCGAATCAGATCAAGGGTTTTGGTTGCAGGACCCGTAGCAGGATCGGTAGCACGTAGAAGGGACCTGGTCGATCCCCGGCTTACGCATCCTACCTCTCTGGCCGGTTGAACGTCTACAGCTCGTTTCGTAGGTTGACTTAGGCCCACGGAGTTCATCCCCAGTCTAAGCATACAGAGCTCATTCGCAGTCTAAGATCAGACTGAATCGAGGGTTGTGATAGTAGGACTAGTAACAGGATTGGTAGCTCGTAAGAGGGGATCAAATCGATCCCCGACTTGCACATTCTGCCTCTCCGACCGACTGAGCACCTGCACGCTCATTTCATGGGTTGGCTTAGGCATACGGAGTTAATTCCATGTCTAAGCCCTAGTCGGACCGAGGGTTGTGGCAGCAGGATCGATAGGACATAGAGGGGGATCGGGTCATCTCAGCTTGCGTATTACGCCTCTTTGGCTAGCTCAGCGCCCGCACACTCTTTTCATGGGTTGACTTAGGCATATGGAGTTCATTCCCAGTCTAAGCATACGGAGTTCATTCCCAGTCTAAGATCAGACCGGTAGCAGCACGTAGAGGGGGACCAGGCCGATCCTTGGCTTATGCATCCTGCCTCTTCGGTCGGTTGAGCGCCCGCATGCTTATTTCGTGGGTTGACTTAGGCATCGGAGTTCATTCTCGATCTAAGCCCCAACTGGATTGAGGGACCCACAGCGGATCGACAGCATGCAGAGGGGGACCGGGCCGATCCTCGGCTTGCCCATTCTGGCTCTCCGATCTGCTGAGCGCCCGGACGCTCGTTTCATGGGTTGACTTAGGCATACGTAGTGCATTTTCAATCTCGACCAACCAAGGGCCAGAGGCTATCGACGGTGTTTGGGGCAACAACCGAGGGGGACCAACTGCGGGATCTTTGGTCAGCTTATGCATCCCACCCCCAACGGTCGGTTCAGTGCTTGCACACTCGTTTTGAGGGTCGACCGAGGCTCGGTATGTGTCGATGATGGTCGAGGCAACCGCCCGTACCACGGCCCAGCATGTGGTGATGGTGTTCGATGCAACCGTCCGCACCAGGGGCCATCTTGTGCTGATGGTGGTCGAGGCAACCGCTCGTACCAGGGCCCAGTTTGTGCCAAAGGCGATCGAGGCAAGTGCCCGAAACAAAGGGCAGCCTGTGCCGATGATGGTTGATGCATGTGCCATTGTCACGCCCTGGGCGGGCGTGCCAGGAACATCAGGTGCACCAGCAAGTGAGCTAGAGGTTGAGGCTGGTAAACTAGGCATGCTGGCAGGTATCTATGCGCAAAGCCTAGCAAACGAGTTCAAAATGCCCACCCAACTTGCAGGCCAACTCGTGAGACCAAGGCCTGGCATACAAGCTGCCTGCACCACATCCAAAAGGGCCCAAGGTGCTAGACACGCAAGAGAAACTTTTGGAAGCAGGCAGGATCAGCAGGAGCATCTTGGCAGATTTGGTTGACCATGAAAATCAAGAGTTAGCATCCTGATTGATTGTTATCTATATAATCCCTTGATTTTAGCCTTTATTCTAGGGATATTGCCATTAAGTGTAGTTGGAGCCTTAACTATAAATAGTGGGCTGCTCCACCCTCATTTGTACACCATTAAACACTTCTGTTTCAGTGAATACAAGAGCATTTCTAGAATTCTACCTTCTTATCTTATTTCTTTTTAACTTGCATAATCAGCCCTTCCTATTGTTCTAATGCCTGCATGCTTGTGTTTTAGGCTGACTTAGGCAAAAAGGAGGAGATTCCAAGCCTAAGGCCGCACGATTTTTGAGTCTAAGGTCAGAGCCCGTGATAGTTGGTATTAGAGCAAGTTTGATTCTGCGTGTTTGTGTTGTGCAGGTTAGATCGTGATTAAGGAGATGGCATCCCAAAGTGACGTTGCTAGCCAACAACCAGAGGCCCACGAACATGGGTGTGGAAGAGGCAAGAAAGCTAGTTCTAGAGATATCTAGTCTACCATGGACGGTAGGCTAGCGAAGGTGGAGGTGACCATGGGCGACATGGGGGAGAAGCTTGAAGAAATAGAGACTCACATTGCATCGCTAGACTCCATGGGGGAGGAGATCCAAAGTGAACTGAAAGCTACTCTCAACAAAGGCATGGACGTGATCACCCAGAAGAATAAGGCCTTGGAGGCTGAAGTGCTAACCTTGTGCGATGGCATGGAGGCCATGCACCAGCGGATGGAAGAGTTTACCAGTGAGTTCATTGCCTGTAAGACTGCCATTGGGAATGGCATGTTTGCCAGAGTGTCCAAATCTAGATTGGAGGTCCCCAAGCCTAAGGAGTTCAAGGGGACTAGGGCGGCCAAGGAAGTAGACAACTACCTTTGGTGTATGGAGCAGTACTTCCAGGCCATGGGCATGCAAGACGAGGCGATAAAGGTAAGCACCACTGCTATGTATCTCACTGATGTAGCCTTATTGTGGTGGAGGCGTAGGTGTGATGATGTCAGGTGTGGGATCACCAAGATTGGAACCTGGGCAGAGTTCCAAAAAGAGTTCAGAGAATAATTTTACCCGAAGTATGCCGATGATGAGGCACGAGCAAAGTTATGCTGGCTTAGCTAGCAAGGAGACATAAGGGAGTATGTCCAAAAATTCTCTGAACTGAAGCTACAGATCTCGGATCTAGGTGAAAAGGATGCCTTATTTGCTTTCATTGATGGGCTGAAGCCATGGGTGATGCATGAGCTACAAAGGAGGGGAGTTCATGCTTTGTCTAAAGCCATGACTACTGTCGAGGCCTTGATAGAGTTTAAGCCTCTGAACAAGTTTGAGTCCTCTAAGTCCAAGGGTAAGGGCAGGGACGATAGGGACCAAAAGAAGTAGTCCAAAGGGAAGGACCGTGATTGGGAGTCCAAGGATGGAGACCGAGACCGTTCAACCAAGGATGGCGAGAAGAAGCCACCAGCAGGCAAGTGGAAAGCAAAGGGGGACCGAGAACCACTAGCATGCTACCTATGTGGAGGGAGCCACATAGCATGCAATTGCCCACAGAAGGGCAAGCTGGCTGCTATAGACAAGGAGTCTGATGAGGAGCCAGAGTCAGGGGCAGCAAAGCTTTGGTCCTTGATGCTCAATGCTGTCCAGAATAAGGGGAGTTGTAAGCCAAAGGGCTTGATGTTTGTGGATCTGATGGTTACGGGTCAGAAGGTGAGTGCACTGGTAGACACAGGTGCCTCACATCTTTTTATTTCAGGTGATGGAGCCCGAAAGCTCAGACTAAGGGTGCAGAAAGGGACTGGTACCATTAAAACGGTGAACTCCAAGGAAGTTCCAGCCATTGGAGTAGTACGAAAAGTGGAGTTACAGCTTGGAGACTGGAAAGGCAAGGAGACCATTAAGGTAATACCCCTTGACGACTATGAGTTTGTGATTGGGTTGGATTTCCTTGTTCGGATTAATGCCCTCCTTGTGCCATTTACCGATTGTGTTTACATCTTGGATGCACGGTGCCAATGCCTAGTGCCATTGAGGAGAGGGTCTAAAGTTAGGTTGCAGGTGGTGTCAGCCATCCAATTTGCCAAGGTGATAAGCAGATAAGAAGACACCTTCTTGGCAACCTTGAAATATGATGAGCCAAGGGAGAAAGAGACCGAGTGACCCTTGGAGGTGCTAAAGGTGCTGAAGACCTTTAGTGATGTGATGCCTGTAAAGCTACCTAGAAAGCTACCACCTAAGAGGGAGGTGGACGACAAGATCAAGCTGGTGTCTGAGGCCAAGCCACCAGCCAGAGCCCCTTACCAAATGTCTCCAGCAGAGTTGGAGGAGTTGAAGAAGCAGCTCAAAGAGTTAGTTGATGCTGGATTCATCAGGCCATCAAAAGCACCCTATGGTGCACCGGTTCTATTCCAGCGCAAGCATGATGGGTCATTGCGGTTGTGCATAAACTATCGGGCTTTGAACAAGCTGACCATCAGGAGCAAGTACCCCATCCCACTCATTACGGACTTGTTCGATCAACTTGGGAGTGCAAGGTGGTTCACCAAACTGGATTTGAGGTCGGGCTACTACCAAGTCAGGATCGCAGAGGGAGATGAGCCAAAGACAATGTGTGTCACTCGGTATGGTTCATATGAGTTCTTGGTGATGCCTTTCGGACTCACGAACCCCAACATTCTGCAGGTACTTCAGTCATTCCTTGATCGGTTTGTTGTGGTTTATTTGGATGACATTGTGATCTACAGCCAGACTTTGGAGAGCATGTAGACCACTTGAGACAGGTGTTCGAGGTGTTGCGGGCACAAGCTGTTTGTCAAGAGGGAGAAGTGCTCATTCGCCCAAGGAGATCCCATTCCTTGGCCACATAGTGGGAGGTGGCAGGATACGCATGGATGAAGGCAAGATACATGCCATCCTGGAGTGGCAACCGCCAGCCAAGGTCACTGAGTTGAGATCGTTCCTTGGGCTGGTTAACTACTACAGGCGCTTCATCAAAGGTCACTCAGCAATAGCCACGCCATTGACTGACTTGCTCAAGAAAGGGAGAGCATAGGAGTGGAACGTAGGGTGCCAGGAAGCCTTTGATAGGTTGAAGTGGGCTGTGATCGAGGAGCCACTCTTGGTGTTGCCAGACCATGCCAAGCTGTATGAGGTGCATACGGATGCATCAGACTTTGCCATAAGGGTGTGTTGATGCAGGAGGGACGTCCAGTCACATTCGAGAGCAGGAAGCTGAATGAGACTGAGCGTAAGTACACGGTCCAAGAGAAAGAGATGACTACAGTGGTGCACTGCTTGCGTACTTGGTGCCATTACCTGTTGGGGTTGAGGTTCATCGTGAGGATGTACTACATGTTGTGGCGACCAGCTACTTCCAGATGCAGAAGAAGTTGTCCTCCAAGCAGGCGAGATGGCAAGATTTTCTTATAGAATTTGATTTCCAGGTGGAGTACAAGCCAGGACGGGTGAACCTAGTGGCAGACGCCCTGAGCAGAAAGGCTAACCTTGCTGCCATTAGCCAACCAGAGGGGTCACTGGTGCCGTGCATCAACGAGGGACTTGCGCATGATCTTACAGCCAAGGCTTTGATGGAGTACGCCCAGCAAGGTAAGACTAGGCGATTTTGGTTACAAGATGGGTTGCTGTACACCAGGGGCAGTAGACTATTTATGTCGTAGCACAGAAAGCTCTGCAAGGAAGTTTTGCAAGAATGCCATGATTCAAGGTGGGCTGGACACCCTGGAGTGAGCCATACCTTGGCACTGATCGAGGACCGATACTACTGGTTGCACATGAGGGACGATGTGGAGGCCTATATGAAGACTTGTCTTGTGTGCCAACAGGACAAGGTGGAGCTCAAGAAACCAGGCGGTCTTTTGGAGCCATTGCCAGTGCCAGAGCGACAATGGGAGAGTGTTTCTCTGGACTTTATAGTCGATCTACCCAAAGCAGAAGTGTTTGGAAGCATCATGGTAGTGGTGGACAGGTTTTCCAAGTATGGAATCTTCATTCCAGCAACCAAGGAGTGCCCAGCCGAGGAGGCAGCTCGATTGTTCCTGAAGAACATGGTTAAGTACTGGGGAGTGTTGAGGACCATTGTTAGTGATCGGGATGACGTTTCATGGGTAGATTCTGGATAGAGTTGCTCAAGCTGTTGGGGTCAGACTTGAACTTTTCCACCAACATGCATCTGCAGACTGATGGGCAGACAGAATGAGTGAATGGATTATTGGAGGTCTACCTCAGGCACTATGTGAGTGCCACACAAAGGGACTGGCCAAAGCTGCTAGATATTGTGCAGATTTCCTACAACTTGTAAAGGAACGAGGCAACGAACTAGAGCTCATTTGAGGTTGTGACAGGGCAACAACCACTAACACCCGGTTTAATTGCTGCAGGTTATACAGGGTCGAATCCAGCAGCATATAAGTTTACCAAGGCATGGTAGGAGCAAACTGACTTGGCCAGGGTTTGTCTACATAAGGCGGCCAAGAGGTCAAAGAAGTGGGCAGACCAGAATAGGGGGGAAGTGTAGTTCCAGGTTGGAGACTTGGTGTTGGTGAAGCTGCATCCCATTGTGTGCCACAGGGGGCTACACAAAGGCCTAGTCGAGAGGTATAAGGGACCTTTTTGAGTAGTCAAAAGGGTAGGCAATGTTGCCTACAAGCTGGATATGCCACCCAAGCTGAGGGTACACCCAGTGTTCCATGTGAGCATGCTTAAGCCGTTCCATGAGGATGAGGGAGATCCAAGATGGGCAGAGTCAAGGTGTGTGCCATTGGGAGCAAGGGCCTCATATGAGAAGGAGGTCCACAGTATCATAGCTAATCGAGAGGTGAGACGGAAGAACTATCAGCCAAGACAAGAGTATTTAGTGCGCTGGAAGGGACTTCTAGATAGTGAGGCAAGCTGGGAACCAGCAGATGACTTATGGCAGTTCGAGGACCAGATCAGGTAGTACCATGCAGAAGACGCAACGAGGGCATTGTGCAATTAGGTGGGGGAGAATGTCATGCCCTGGGCGGGTGCGCCAGGCACATCAAGCGCACCAACAGGCGAGCCAGAGGTTGAGGCCCGCAGACTAGGCGTGCTGGCAGGTATCTGTGCGCAAAGCCTAGCAAACGAGTTCAGAACGCCCGTCTAACTTGCAGTCCAGCCTGTGAGACCAAGGCCTAGCATACAAGCTACCCGCACCACATCCAGAAGGGCCCAAGGTGTTGTACATGCAATGGAAGCTTTTGGAAGCAGGCAGGATCAGCAGAGCATCTTGGCAGATTTGGTTAACCCTTAAAATCAGGAGTTGGCGTCCTGATTGATTGTAATCTGTATAATCCCTTGATTTTAGCCCTTATTCTAGGGATATTGCCATTAAGTGTAGCTAGAGCCTTAACTATAAATAGAGGGCTGCTCCACCCTCATTTGTACACCATCAAATACTTTTGTTTCAGTGAATACAAAAGCATTTCTAGAATTCTGCCTTCTTATCCTGTTTCTCTTTAACATGCGTAATCAACCCTCCCTATTGTTCTAGTGCCCGCACGCTTGTGTTTTAGGCTAACTTAGGCATAAAGGAGGAGATTCTAAGCCCAAGGCTGCACGGTTTCTGAGTCTAAGGTCGGAGCCTGTGACACCATCACCATCGTCATCATGTGCCATTAATGGTCAAGGCCTTGGCTGAAGTTCGATTTTGAGCCACGGTGCACATGCTGGGCTCAGGCATGTGCTGGTGCCACATTTTTTTTTCTCGGGGCACCATTGTTGGAGCATCACCGGACAACCTAACCGGCGGCATTAGGGGTTTCGATGATTGGGGGGGCCAGGGGGTGTGCGTACATGATGTGTGGTGGGTGCTGGTACTTGGCTGTTATATTGGCCCCCTAGCCCTCATCAAACCTCAAGAACTCACACCCCCTTAAAGAGCATTTGAGATTTTATAGGTTTGCTCCCAGTAGCCATTAAAGTGTCTAAAATGGGGACATTTTTTTCAAACGGTCACAAAATCTTCTCCACTTTGAGTTTTTAGCTGAATTTGTTTGTGCATGCCAACAAAAATACAAGGACCACGTCTACCAAATTTGGGGCCAAAACTCCTTCTAAAAAAATTTTAAAAAATCCCGAACCGTAAAAAGTTTTGAAAATCGTGAAAAATAGAAAACGGGTCGTCTTGCCATAAAACTTCACATGAAGGCTTAGGGGACCATTGTATGAATTTACAAGCCATAAAAATGGCATTGGCATGGCATAAATATGAAGATGTGCCTGAACTCACCTACCACTCAATCGATCTACGGCTTACGCATCCTGCCTCTCCGGTTGGCTAAGTGCCCGCACGCTCGTTTCGTGAGTGGAATTAGGCATACGTAGTGCACTCCCAATCTAAGATTTGATCGGACCAAGGGTTGTGGTAGCAGGACCCGCAGTGGGATCGACAGCACGCAGAGGGGATCGGGTCGATCCTCGACTTGCGCCTCTTACCTCTCTGGCCGGCTGAACGCCCGCACGCTTGTTTCGTGTGTTGACTTAGGCATACGGAGTTTATACCCAGTCTAAGCATATGGAGTTCATTCCTAATCTAAGGTCGGACAAGACCGAGGGTTGCGGTAGCAAGACCAGCAGTCGGATCGGTAGCACGCAGGGTGGGACCGGGCCAATCCCCAACTTGTGCATTCTGTCTCTCCGGCCCGCACGCTCATTTTGTGGGTTGGCTTAGGCATACAGAGTTCATTCCATGTCTAAGCCCCAGTTAGACTGAGGGTTGTGGCAGCAGGACTGACAACACGCAGAAGGGGATCGGGCCGATCCCCGACCTGCGCGTTATGCCTCTCCGGCCGGCTCAGTGCCCGCACGCTCGTTTCATGGGTTAAATTAGGCATACGGAGTTCATTCCCAGTCTAAGCATACAGAGTTCATTCCCAGTCTAAGATCAGACTGGTAACGGGATCGACAGTAGCACGCAGAGGGGGATAGGGTCGATCCTCGGCTTACGCATCCTACCTCTTCGACCGGCTGAGCACCCGCACGCTCATTTCGTGGGTTGACTTAGGCATATAGAGTTCATTCTCGGTCTAAGCCCCAACCGGACTGAGGGACCCACAGCGGGATCAGTAGCACATAGAGGGGGACCGAGCCAATCCTTGACTTACGCATTCTGGATCTCCGATCGACTTAACGCCCACACGCTCGTTTCATGGGTTGACTTAGGCATGCATAGTGCATTCCCGATCTTGACCAACCAAGGGGCAGAGGATATCGAATGTGTTTGGGGCAACAATCGAGGGTGACCAGCAGTGGGATACTTGGTCGGCTCATGCATCCCTCCCCTAGTGGTCGGTTCGGCGCTCGCACGCTCGTTTCGGGGGCCGATCAGGGCTTGGCATGTACAGATGGTGGTCGAGGCAACCGCCCCCACCACGTTCCAGCATGTGCCAATGGTGTTCGATGCAACTGCCAGCACAAAGGGCCATCTTGTGTCGATGGTGGTCGAGGCAACCGCCCGCACCAGGGCCCAACTTGTGCCGATGGCGATCGAGGCAAGTGCCCGTACCAAAGGGTAGCCTGTGCCGATGATGGTCGATGCATGTGCCATCACCATGCGCCATCATGTGCCATTGATGGTCGAGGCCTTGGTCGAAGTTCGATTTTGAGCCACGGTGCACATGCTGAGCCTGGGCATGTGCTGGTGCCACATTTTTTTCGCTCGGGGCACCATCATCGGAGCATCACTGGAGAACCTAACCGGCGGCATTGGAGGTTCCGACGATTGGGGGGGTCGGGGGTGTGCGCACATGATGTGCGATGGGTGTTGGTACTTGGCCCTTATATTGGCCCCCTATCCCTCATCAAACCTTGAGAACTCACACCCCCTTAAAGAGCATTTGAGATTTTATAGGTTTGCTCCTAGTAGCCATTAAAGTGTCTGAAATGGGGACATTTTTTTCAAACGGTCACAAAATCTTCTCCACTTCGAGTTTTTAGCTGATTTTGTTTGTGCGTGCCAACAAAAATATAAGGATCATGTCTACCAAATTTGGGGCCAAAACACCTTCTAAAAAAATTTTAAAAAATTTTGTACCGCAAAATGTTTCAAAAATCATGAAAAATAGAAAATGGGTCGTCTTCCACGAAACTTCACATGAAGGCTTAGGGGACCATTGTATGAATTTACAAGCCATAAAAACGGCATTGGCACGGTAGAAATATGAAGATGTGCCTGAACCCATCTACCACTCGATCGATCCACGGCTTGCGCATCCCGCCTCTCCCACCGGTTAAGTGCCCGCACGCTCTTTTCGTGGGTTGACTTAGGCATACGTAGTGTGCTCCCAGTCTAAGATCAGACCGGACTGAGGGTTGCGGTAGCAAGACCCGCAGCGGGATCGATAGCAGGCAGAGGGGATCGGGTCGATCCCCGGCTTGCACATCCTGTCTCTCTAGCTGGTTGAGTGCCCGCACGCTTGTTTCGTGGGTTGACTTAGGCATATGGAGTTCATCCCCAGTATAAGCATATGGAGTTCATTCCCAGTCTAAGTTTGGATCAGACTGAAGGTTACGGTAGCAGGTCCAGCAGTAGGATTGGTAACACGCAGGGGGGATCGGGTCGATCCTCGGCTTGCGCATTCTACCTCTCTGATCGGCTGAGCACCCGTACGTGTGTTTCATGGGTTGGCTTAGGCATACAGAGTTCATTCCATGTCTAAGCCCCAGTGGGACCGAGTGTTGTGGCAGCGGGACTGATAGTATGCAGAGAGGGATCGAGCCAATCCTCGGCTTGTGCATTATGCCACTCCGATCGGCTCAACGCTCGCACGCTTGTTTCATGGGTTGGCTTAGGCATACGGAGTTCATTCCCAGTCTAAGCATATGGAGTTCACTCCCAGTCTAAGATCGGACTGACAACGGGATTGGTAGTAGCACACAGAGGGGGATCAGGCTGATCCTCGGCTTGTACATCCTATCTCTCCGATCGGCTCAGCGCCCGCACTCTCCTTTCGTGGGTTGACTTAGGCATACGGAGTTCATTCCTGGTCTAAGCCCCAACTGGATTGAGGGACTCGTAGTGTGATCAGCAGCACGTAGAGGGGGACTGGCTAATCCTCGACTTAGCATCCTGCTCTCCGATCGGCTGAGCACTCGCACGCTCCTTTAATGGGTTGACTTAGGCATACGTAGTGCATTCCCGGTCTCGACCATCCAAGGGCCAGAGACTATCGACGGCGTTTGGGGTAACAACCGAGGGGGACCAGCAGCGGGATCCTTTCGGCTCGTGCATCCCACCCTCAGTGGTCGGTTAGGTGTTCGCACCCTCATTTTGGGGGCCGATCGAGGCTTAGCATGTGTCGATCGTGGTCGAGGCAACCGCCCACACCACAGCCCAGCATGTGTCGATGGTGTTCAATGCAACCACCCGCACCAGGGGCCATCTTGTGCCGATGGTGGTCAAAGCAACCACCCACACCAGGGCCCAGCTTGTACCGATGGCGGTCGAGGCGAGTGCCCATGCTAAAGGATGATGGTCGATGCATGTGCCATCACCATGCACCATCATGTGCCATTGATGGTCAAGGCCTTGGCTGAAGTTCGATTTTAAGCCACAGTGCACATGCTGGGCTTGGGCATGTGCTGGTACCACATTTTTTTCGCTCGGGGCACCATCGTCGGAGCATCGTCGAAGAACCTAACCGACGGCATTGAGGGTTTCGATGATTGGGGGGCCGGGGGTGTGCGCACATGATGTGTGATGGGTGCTGGTACTTGGCCCTTATATTGGCCCCCTATCCCTCATCAAACCTCGAGAACTCACACCCCCTTAAAAAGCATTTGAGATTTTATAGGTTTGCTCCCAATAGCCATTAAAGTGTCTGAAATGGGGACATTTTTTCAAACGGTGACAAAATCTTCTCCACTTCGAGTTTTTAGCTGAATTTGTTTGTGTGAGCCAACAAAAATACAAGGATCATGGCTACCAAATTTAGGGCCAAAACTCCTTCTAAAAAAATTTTAAAAAATCCTGAACTACAAAAAGTTTCAAAAATAATGAAAAATAGAAAACGGGTCGTCTTGCCACAAAACTTCACATGAAGGCTTAGGAGACCATTTTATGAATTTACAAGCCATAAAAATGGCAGTGGCATGATAGAAATATGAAGATGTGCTTGAACCCACCTACCACTCGACCGATCCACGGCTTGCGCATCCCGTCTCTTCGGTCGGCTAAGTGCTCGTACGCTCGTTTCGTGGGTTGACTTAGGCATACGTAGTGCGCTCCCACTCTAAGATCAGGTCAAACCAAGGGTTATGGCAGCAAGACCTACAGCGGGATCGATAGCATGCAGAGGGGACCAGGTTGATCCCCGACTTACGCATCCTGCCTCTTTGGCCGGCTGAGCACCCGCACGCTCGTTTCATGGGTTGACTTAGGCATACGGAGTTCATCCCCAGTCTAAGCATATGGAGTTCATTCCCAGTCTAAGATCGGACCAGACCGAGGGTTACGACAGCAGGACCAGCAGTAGGATCAACAGCACACAGGAGGGGACCAAGCCACTCCCCGGCTTGTGCATCCTACCTTTCCGGACGACTGAGCACCCACACGCTCATTTCTTGGGTTGGCTTAGGCATACAGAGTTTATTCCATGTCTAAGCCCCAGCCGAACTGAGGGTTGTGGCAGCAGGACCAATAGCACGCAGAGGGGGATCGGGTCGATCCCCGACTTACGCATTATGCCTCCCCGATCGGCTCAGTGCCCGCACGCTCATTTCGTGGGTTGACTTAGGCATACAGAGTTTCTTCCTAGTCTAAGCATATGGAGTTCATTCCCAGCCTAAGATCGGACAGGTAGTGGGATCGATAACAGCACGCAGAGAGGGACTGGGCCAATCCTCAGCTTGCGCATCCTGCCTCTGTAGTCAGTTGAGCACCTACACGCTCATTTCATTGGGTTGACTTAAGCATACGGACTTCATTCCCGGTCTAAGCCCCAACCGAAATGAGAGAACCGCAGCAGGATCGACAGCACGCAGAGAGGGACCAGGTCGATCCTCGACTTGCACATTCTGGCTCTCCGACCGACTGAGCACCCGTACGCTCGTTTCATGGGTTGACTTAGGCATGCATAGTGCATTCGCGATCTTGACCAACCAAGGGCCAGAGGCTATCGATGACGTTTGGGGCAACAACCGAGGGGGACCAGTGGCGGGACCCTTGGTCAGCTCGTGCATCCCACCCCCAGTAGTCGGTTCGATGCTTGTACGATCATTTTGGGGGTCGATTGGGGCTCGGTATGTGCCGATGGTGGTCGAGGCAACCATCTGCACCATGGCCCAGCATGTATCGATGGTGTTTGATGCAATTGCCTACACTAGGGGCCATCTTTTGCTGATGTTGGTCGAGGCAACCGCTCGCACTAAGGCCCAGCTTATATCGATGGTGGTCAAGGCAAGTGCACGTGTCAGGCCCTGGGCAGGTGCACCGGCACATCAGGCGCACCAGTAGGTGAGCCAGAGTTGAGGCCCATAGGCCAGGCGTTCTGGCGGGTATCTGCGCGCAAAGCCTGGCAAACCAATTCAGAACGCCCGCCCAACCTACAGGCCAGCCCATGAGACCAAGGCCTAGCATACAAGCTGCCTGCACCACATCCAGAAGGGCCCAAGGTGCTGGACACGTAAGGGAAGCTTCTGGAAGCAGGCAAGATCAGTAGGAGCATCCTGGCAGATTTGGTTGACTCTGAAAATTAGGAGTTAGCATCCTGATTGATTGTAGTCTATATAATCCCTTGATTTTAGCCTTTATTCTAGGGATATTGCCATTAAGTGTAGCTGGAGCTTCAACTGTAAATAGAGGGCTTCTCCACCCTTATTTGGACACCATCAAAAACTTCTATTTCAGTGAATACAAGAGCATTTCTATAATTCTGTCTTGTTATCCTATTTCTTTTTAACTTGCGTAATCAGCCCTTCCCATTGTTCTAGTGCCCAACGCTTGTGTTTTAGGCTGACTTAGGCATAAAGGATGAGATTCGAAGCCTAAGGCCGCACAGATTCTAAGTCTAAGGTCGGAGCCCATGACAGTTGGTATCAGAGCAAGTTTGATTCTGCGTGTTTGTGTGTGTAGGTTAGATCATGATTGAGGAGATGGCATCTCAAAGCGATGTTGCTAGCCAACAACCAGAGGCCCAGGAGCATGGGTGTGGAAGAGGTAAGAAAGCCAGTTCTAGAGATATTTGGTCTACCATGAACGGTAGGCTGGCCATGGTGGAGGTGACCATGGGCGACATGGGGGAGAAGCTTAAGGAAGTAGAGACTCACATCGCATCACTAGACTCCATGGGGGAGGAGATCCAAAGTGAATTCAAAGCCGCTCTCAACAAAGGCATGTACATGATCACCCAGAAGAATAAGGCCTTGGAGGCTGAAGTGCTGACCTTGTGCGATGGCATGGAGGCCATGTGCCAACGGATGGAAGAGCTTACCAGTGAGTTCGTTGCTTGCAAGACTGCCATTAGGAATGGCATGTTTGCCGGAGTGTCCAAATCCAGATTGGAGGTCCCCAAGCCTAAGGAGTTCAATGGGACTAGGGTGACCAAGGAAGTAAACAACTACCTTTGGGGTATGGAGCAGTACTTCCAGGCCATGGGCATGCAAGACGAGGCGATAAAGGTAACCACCGCTTTTATGTATCTCACTGATGTAGCCTTATTGTGGTGGAGGCGCAGGTGTGATGATGTCAGGCGTGGGAGCACCAAGATTGGAACCTGGGCAGAGTTCCAAAAGGAGTTCAGAGAACAATTTTACTCGGAGTATGCCGATGATGAGACGTGGGCAAAGTTACACAAGCTGAGCCAGCAAAGGGACATAAGGAAGTATGTCTAAAAATTCTCTGAACTGATGCTACAGATCTCGGATCTAGGTGAAAGGGATGCCTTATTTGCTTTCATGGATGGGCTAAAGTTGTGGGTGAAGCATGAGCTACAAAGGAGGGGAGTTCATGACTTGGCTAAAGCCATGACTACTACTAAGGCCTTGATAGAGTTCAAGCCTCTGAACAAGTTCGAGTCTACCAAGCCCAAGGGTAAGGGCAGGGACAATAGGGACCTAAAGAAACAGTCCAAAGGGAAGGATCATGACTGGGAGTCCAAGAATGGAGATCAAGAACGTTCAACCAAGGATGGCGAGAGGGAGCCACCAGTAGGCAAGTGGAAAGCAAAGGGGGACCAAGAGCCACTAGCATGCTACCTATGTGGAGGGAGCCACATAGATGCAATTACCTACAGAAGGGCAAGCTGGCTACTGTAGACAAGGAGTCTGATGAGGAGCCAGAGTTAGGGGCAGTAAAGCTTGGGTTGTTGGTGCTCAATGCTGTCCAGAGTAAGGGGAGTCGTAAGCCAAAGGGTTTGATATTTACGGATCTAATGGTTGCGGGTCAGAAGGTGAGTGCACTGGTGGACACAGGTGCCTCACATCTTTTTATTTTAGGTGATGGAGCTCGAAAGCTCGAACTAAAGGTGCAAAAAGGGACTGGTACCATTAAAACGGTGAACTCCAAGGAGGTTCCAACCATTGGAGTAGCATGGGGAGTGGAGTTGCAGCTTGAAGACTGGAAAGGCAAAGAGACCATAGAGGTAATACCCCTTGATGACTATGAGTTTATGATTAGGGTGGATTTCCTTGTTCGGATTAATGCCCTCTTTATGCCTTTTGCTGATTGTGTTTGCATCTTGGATGCACGGTACCAATGCCGAGTGCCATTGAGGAGAGGTTCTGGAGTTAGGTCACGGGTGGTGTCAGCCATCCAATTTGCCAAGGCGGTAAGCAGAAAAGAAGACATGTTCTTGGCAGCCTTGAAATATGATGAGCCAAAGGAGAAGGAGACCGAGTCACCCTTGGAGGTGCTAAAGGTGCTGAAGACCTTTAATGATGTGATGCCCGTAAAGTTGCCTAGCAAGCTACCACCTAAGAAAGAGGTGGACCACAAGATCGAGCTGGTGTCTGAGGCCAAGCCACCAGCTAGAGCCCCTTACTGAATGTCTCCACTGGAGTTAGAGGAGTTGAGGAAGCAACTCAAAGAGTTAGTTGATGCTGGCTTCATCAGGCCATCGAAAGTACCCTATGGTGCACCGTTCTATTCCAGCGTAAGCATGATGGGTCGTTGCAACTGTGCATAGACTACCGGGCTTTGAACAAGCTAACCATCAAGAACAAGTACACCATCCCACTCATTGCGAACTTGTTCGATCAACTTAGGAGCGCAAGGTGGTTCACCAAGCTAGATTTGAGGTCAGGCTACTATCAAGTCAGGATCGCGAAGGGAGATGAGCCAAAAATAGCATGTGTCACTAGGTATGGTTCGTATGAGTTTTTAGTGATGCCTTCCAGACTCACGAACACCCCAGCAACATTCTGCACCCTTATGAACAAGGTACTTCAGTCATTCCTTGATCGGTTTGTTGTGGTTTATTTGGATGACATTGTGATCTACAACCAAACTTTAGGAGAGCATGTAGACCACTTGAGACAGGTGTTCGAGGTGTTACGGGCGCACAAGCTATTTGTCAAAAGGGAGAAGTGCTCATTCACCCAACAAGAGATCCCGTTCCTTGGCCACATAGTGGGAGGTGGCAGGATACGCATGGATGAAGGCAAGATACACGCCATTCTGGAGTGGCAACCGCCAGGCAAGGTCACTGAGTTGAGATCGTTCCTTGGGCTGGTTAACTACTACAGTTACTCCATCAAAGGTCACTCAGCAATAGCCACACCATTGACTGACTTGCTCAAGAAAGGGAGAGCATGAGAGTGGAGTGCAGGGTGCCAGGAAGCCTTTGACAGGTTGAAGCGAGCTGTGACCGAGAAGCCAGTCTTGGCCTTGCCAGACCATGCCAAGTCGTATGAGGTGCATACGGATGCATCAGACTTTGCCATAAGGGGCGTGTTGATGCAGGAAGGATGTCCAGTCGCATTCGAGAGCAAGAAGCTGAATGAGACTGAACGTAGGTAAATGGTCCAAGAGAAGGAGATTACTGCAGTGGTGCACTACTTGCGCACTTGGTGCCATTACCTATTGGGGATGGAAGTTCATGGTGAGGACGGACAATGTGGTGACCAACTACTTCCAGATGCAAAAGAAGCTATCCCCCAAGCAAGCGAGATGGCAAGATTTTCTTACGAAATTTGATTTCCAGATGGAGTACAAGTCGGGGTGGGCGAACCTAGTGGCAGATGCCCTGAGAAGGAAGGCTAACCTTGCTACCATTAGCCAACCAGAGGGGTCACTAGTGCCACGCATCAATGAGGGACTTGCGCATGATCCTACAACCATGGCTTTGATGGAGTACGCCCAGCAAGGTAAGACTAGGCAGTTTTGGTTATAGGATGGCTTGCTGTACACCAGGGGTAGTAGACTATTTGTGCCGTAGCATGGGAAGCTCTGCAAGGAAGTTTTGCAAGAATGTCATGATTCAAGGTGTGCTGGACACCCCAGAGTGAGCCACACCTTGGCGCTGATTGAGGACCGATACTACTGGCCGCACATAAGGGATGATGTGGAGGCTTATGTGAAGATTTGTCTTGTGTACCAACAGGACAAGATGGAGCTCAAGAAACCAGGTGGTCTCTTAGAGCCATTGCTAGTGCCAGAGTGACCGTGGAAGAGTGTTTCTCTGGACTTTATAGTCGGTCTACCCAAAGCAGAAGGGTTTGGAAGCATCATGGTAGTGGTGGACAGGTTTTCCAAATATGGAATCTTCATTCCAGCAACCAAGGAATGCCCAACCGAGGAGGCAGCTCGATTGTTCCTGAAGAACATGGTTAAGTATTGAAGAGTGCCGAAGACCATTGTTAGTGATCAGGACGGGTGTTTCACGGGCAAGTTCTGGACTAAGTTGTTCAAGCTGTTGGGGTCAGACTTGAACTTTTCCACTAGCATGCATCCACAGACTGATGGGCAGACAGAATGAGTGAATGGACTATTGGAGGTCTACCTCAGGCACTATGTGAGTGCCACACAAAGAAACTGGCCAAAGCTGCTAGATGTTACGCAGTTTTCCTACAACTTGCAAAGGAGCGAGGCAATGAACCAGAGCCCATTTGAGGTTATGACAGGGCAACAACCATTAACACCCGGTTTGATTGCTGCAGGTTATACAAGGCCAAATCTAGCAACATACAAGTTTGCCAAGGCATGGCAGGAGCAAACTGACTTGCCCAGAGTTTGTCTACAAAAGGCGGCCAAGAGGTCGAAGAAGTGGGCAGACCAGAATAGGTGGGACGTGCAGTTTCCAGGTTGGAGACTTGGTGTTGGTGAAGCTGCATCCCATTGTGCGCCACATGGGGCTGTACAAAAGCCTAGTCGGGAGGTATGAGGGACCTTTTCGAGTAGTCAAGAGGGTAGGCAAGGTTGCCTGCAAGCTGGATATGCCACCTAAGCTAACGGTACACCCAGTGTTCCATGTGAGCATGCTCAAGCCGTTCCATGAGGATGAGGGAGATCCAGGATGGGCATAGTCAAAGTGTGTGCCATTGGGAGCAAGGGCCTCATATGAGAAGGAGGTCCACAGCATCATAGCTGACCGAAAGGTGAGACGGAAGAACTATCAGCCAAGACAAGAGTACTTGGTGCATTGAAAGGGACTTTCAAAAAGTGAGGCGAGCTGGGAACCAGCAGATGACTTATGGCAGTTCGGGGACCAGATCAGGCAGTACCATGCAAAAGATGCAAAAGATCAGGCAGTACCATGCAAAAGAGCCAGAGGTTGAGGCCCGCAAACCAGGCGTGCTGGTAGGTATCTGCATGCAAAGCCTAGCAAACGAGTTCAGAATGCCCGCCCAACTTGCAGGCCAGCCCGTGAGATCAAAGCCCGGCATACAAGCTGCCCGTACCACATCCAGAAGGGTCCAAGGTGCTGGACACGCAAAGGAAGCTTCTGGAAACAGGTAGGATCAGCAGGAGCATCCTGGCAGATTTGGTTGACCCTGAAAATCAGCCCTTCCCATTATTCTAGTGCCCGCACGCTTGTGTTTTAGGCTGACTTAGGCATAAAGGAGGAGATTCCAAGCCTAAGGTCACATGAATTCTAAGTCAAAGGTCGGAGCCCATGACACCTGTACCAAAGGGCAGCCTGTGCCGATTATGGTCGATGTATGTGCCATCACCATGTGCCATCATGTGCCATTGATGGTTGAGGCCTTGGCCGAAGTTCAATTTTGAGCCACGGTGCACATGCTGGGCTCAGGCATGTGCTGGTGCCACATTTTTTTCACCTGGGGCACCATCGTCGGACCATCGCCGAAGAACCTAACCGACGGCATTGGGGGTTCCGACGATTGGGGGGCCGGGGGGTGTGCGCACATGATATGCAATGGGTGCTGGTACTTGGCCCTTATATTGGCCCCCTATCCCTCATCAAACCTCGAGAACTCACACCCCTTTAAAGAGCATTTGAGATTTTATAGGTTTGCTCCAGTAGCCATTAAAGTGTCTGAAACGGTGACATTTTTTTCAAATGATCGCAAAATCTTCTCCACTTTGAGTTTTTAGCTGAATTTGTTTGTGCTTGCCAACAAAAATAAAAAGGATCACGTCTACTAAATTTGGGGCCAAAACTCCTTCTAAAAAAATTTTAAAAAACCCGAACCGTAAAAAGTTTCAAAAATCATGAAAAATAGAAAAACGGGTCGTCTTGCCACGAAACTTCACATGAAGGCTTAGGGGACCATTGTATGAATTTACAAGCCATAAAAATGGCATTGGCATGGAAGAAATATGAAGATGTGCCTGAACCCACCTACCACTCGATCGATCCACGGCTTACGCATCCCGCCTCTCCGTCGCTTAAGTGCCCGCACGCTCGTTTTATGGGTTGACTTAGGCATACATAGTGCGCTCCTAGTCTAAGATTGGATCAGACCAAGGGTTACGGTAGTAGGACCCACAGCAGGATCGATAGTACGCAAAGGGGACCGAGTCGATCCCCGACTTACATATCCTGCCTCTCTGGCCGGCTAAGCGCCCGCACGCTCGTTTCATGGGTTGACTTAGGCATACGGAGTTCATTCCATGTCTAAGCCCCAGCTGGACCGAGGCTTGTGGCAGCGGGACCGACAGCACGCAGAAGAGGATTGGGTCAATCCTTGGCTTACGCATTATGCCTCTTCGGCCTGCTCAGCGCCCGTACTCTCAATTTGTGGGTTAACTTAGGCATATGGAGTTCATTCCCATTCTAAGCTTACGGAGTTCATTCCCAATCTAAGATCAGACCGACAGCAGCACACAGAGGGGGACCAGGCCGATCTTCGGCTTGCGCATCCTACCTCTCCGACCGGCTGAGCGCCAACACGCTCATTCCGTGGGTTGACTTAGGCATACAGAGCTCATTCTTGGTTTAAGCCCCAACCGGACCGATGGACCCACAACGGGATTGACAGCACGTAGAGTGGGACCAGGTCGATCTTCGACTTATGCATTTTGGCTCTCCGATCAGCTGAGCACCCGCACGCTCGTTTCATGAGTTTACTTAGGCATTCGTAGTGCATTTTCGGTCTCGACCAACCAAGGGCTAAAGGCTATCGACGGTGTTTGGGGCAACAACTGAGGGGGACCAATAGCAGGATCCTTGGTCGGCTTGCGTATCCCACCCCCAGCGATCGGTTTGGTGCCCGTACGCTCGTTTCGAGGACCGACCGGGGCTCAACATGTGTCGATGGTGGTCGAGAAACCACCCGCACCATCGCCCAGCATGTGCCGATGGTGGTCGATGAAATCGCCCGCACCAGGGTGCATCTTGTGCTGATGGTGGTTGAGGCAACCGCTCGTGCTAGGGCCCAGCTTGTGCCGATGGTGGTCGAGGTAAGTGCCCGTACCAAAGGGTAGCCTGTGCTGATGATGGTCGATGCATGTGCCATCACCATGCACCATCATGTGACATTGATGGTCGAGGCCTTAGTCAAAGTTTGATTTTAAGCCACGGTGCACATACTGGGCTCAAGCATGTGCTGGTGCCACATTTTTTTCACCTGGGGCACCATCACAGGAGTTTCATCGGAGAACCTAACCAGCGTTATTGGGGGTTCCTGCGATTGGGGGGGCCGAGGGGTATGCGCACATGATGTGCAATGGCTACTGGTACTTGGCCCTTATATTGGCCCCCTATCCCTCATCAAACCTCAAGAACTCACACCCCCTTAAAGAGCATTTGAGATTTTATAGGTTTGCACCCAGTAGCCATTAAAGTGTCTGAAATGGGGACAATTTTTTCAAATGGTCACAAAATCTTCTCCACTGTGAGTTTTTAGCTGAATTTTTTTATGTGTACCAACAAAAATACAAGGATCACGTCTACCAAATTTTGCGACAAAACTTCTTCTAAAAAAATTTTAAAAAATCCCGAACCGCAAAAAGTTTCCAAAATCATGAAAAAGAGAAAACGGGTCGTCTTGCTACGAAACTTCACATGAAGGCTTAGGGGACCATTGTATGAATTTACAAGCCATAAAATGGCAATTGGCATGTGGCAAAAATATGAAGAGATGTGCCTGAATCCACCTAATCACTCGAACCGATCCACGGCTTGCTGCATCTCGGTTCTCCGGTCGGCTAAGTGCCCGCAAGCTCGTTTCGTGGGTTGACTTAGGCATATGTAGTGTGCTCCCAGTCTAAGATCAGACCGGATTGAGGGTTTCGGTAGCAAGACTCGTAGCAAGAATGATAGCACGTAGGGGGGGACTGGACCGATCCCCGACTTGTGCATTCTGCCTCTCCGGTCAGCTGAGCCCCCGCATGCTTATTTCGAGGTTTGGCTTAGGGATACGAAGTTCATTCCATGTCTAAGCCCTAGTCGGACCGAGGTTGTGAAACAGATCGGTAGTACACAGAGGGATCGGGCCGATCTCTGGCTTACGCATTATGCCTCTCTGGCCAGCTTAGTACCCGTACGCTCGTTTCGTGGGTTAACTTAGGCATACAGAGTTCATTCCCAGTTTAAGATCGGACTAGCAGCAGCACACAAAGGGGGACCCAACCGATCCTCGACTTACGCATCCTGCCTCTTTGACCAACTGAGCGCCCGTACGCTCTCTTCGTGGGTTGACTTAGGCATACAGAGTTCATTCTCGGTCTAAGCCCTAACCAGATCGAGGGACCCACAAGAAGATCGGTAGCAAACAGAGGGGGATCGGGTCTATCCTTATCTTGCACGTTCTGGCTCTTCGATCGACTGAGCACCCGCACGTTCGTTTCATGGATTGACTGAGGCATACGTAGTGCATTCCCAGTCTCGACCAATCAAGGGCTAAAGGCTATCGATGGCGTTTAGGGCAACAACCGAGGGGGACCAGTAACGGGATCCTTGGTCGGCTCATGCATCCCGCCCCCAAAGATCGGTTTGGTGCCCGCACGCTCATTTTAGGGGCTGATCGGGGCTTGACATGTGTCGATGGTGGTCGAGGCAACCGCCCGCACCATGACCCAGCATGTGTCGATGGTGTTCGATGCAACCGCCCGTATCAGGGGCCATCTTATGCCGATGGTGGTCGAGGCAATCGCCAGCACCAAGGGCCGCCATGTATCGATGGTGATCGAGGCAACCACCCACACCAGGGCCCAGCTTGTGCCGATGGCGGTCGAGGCAAGTGCCTGTACGAAGGGTAGGCTGTGCCGATGATGGTCGATGCATGTGCCATCACCATGCGCCATCATGTGCCTTTGATGGTCGAGACCTTGGTTGAAGTTTGATTTTGAGCCACGATACACATGTTGGGCTTGGGCTTGTGCTGGTGCCACATTTTTTTCGCCCGGGGCACCATCGTCGGAGCATCATCAGAGAACCTAACCGACGGCATTGGGGGTTTCGATGATTAGGGGGGCCGGGGGGTGTGCACACATGATGTGCGATGGATGCTGGTACTTGGCCCTTATATTGGCCCCCTATCCCTCATCAAACCTGAAGAACTCACAACCCTTTAAAGAGCATTTGAGATTTTATAGGTTTGCTCCTAGTAGCCATTAAAGTGTCTGAAATGGGCACATTTTTTTCGAACGGTCACAAAATTTCTCCACATCGAGTTTTTAGCTGAATTTTTTTATGCGTGCCAACAAAAATACAGTCATCACATCTACCAAATTTGGGGTCAAAACGCTTTCTAAAAAATTTTAAAAAATCTCGAATTGTAAAAAGTTTCAAAAATCATGAAAAATAAAAAACGAGTTGTCTTGCCATGAAACTTCACATGAAGGCTTGGGGGACCATTGTATGAATTTACAAGCCATAAAAATGGCATTGGCATGGCAAAAATATGAAGATGTGCCTAAACCCACCTACCACTCGATCGATCCATGGCTTATGCATCCTACCTCTCCGGCCGGCTAAGTGCCCGCATGCTCGTTTCGGGGGTTGACTTAGGCATACGTAGTGCGCTCCCAGTCTAAGATTAGATCAGACCGAGGGTTGTGACAACAGGACCCGCAGTGGGATCAGTAGCACGCAGAGGGGACCGTGTCGATCCTCGGCTTACACATCCTGCCTCTCTGGTCAGCTGAGCTCTCGCATGCTCATTTTGTGGGTTGACTTAGGCATATGGAGTTCATCCCTAGTCTAAGCATACGAAGTTCATTCCCAGTCTAAGATAGGATCAGACCGAGGGTTGCGGCAACAGCACCGGTAGCAGGACCAGCAGCACCGGTAGTAGGACCAGCAGCAGGATCGACAGCATGTAGGGGGTGGCCAGGCCAATCCCCAGCTTGCACATTCTGCCTCTCCGATCGGCTGAGCCCTCACACGCTCGTTTCGTGCGTTGGCTTAGGCATACGAAGTTCATTCCATGTCTAAGCCCCAGCCGGACCAAGGATTGTGGTAGTGGGATTGGCAGCACGCAGAGAGGGATCGGGCCGATCCTCGGCTTACGCATTATGCCTCTTCGGCCCGCTCAAGGCCCGCGCGCTCATTTCGTGGGTTGACTTAGGCATACGGAGTTCATTCCCAGTCTAAGCATACAGAGTTCATTCCCAGTATAAGATCGGACTGGCAGCAGCATGTAAAGGGGGACCGAGTCGATCATCAGCTTACACATCCTACCTCTTTGATCGGTTGAGCACCCACACACTTGTTTCGTGGGTTGACTTAGGCATACAGAGTTCATTCCTAGTCTAAGCCCCAACCGGATCGAGGGACCCACAGTGAGATCGGTAACACGCAGAAGGGTACCGAGTCAATTCTCGACTTGCACATTTTGGCTCTCTGATCCGTTGAGTGCCCGTACGCTCATTTCATGTGTTGACTTAGGCATACGTAGTGCAATCCCGATCTCGACCAATCAAGGGCCAGAGGCTATCAATGGCGTTTGGGGCAACAACCGAAGGGGACCAGCAGCGGGATCCTTGGTCAACTCATGCATCCCATCTCTAGTGGTAGGTTCGATGCTCGTACGATCATTTCAGGGGTCGATCGGGGCTCAGCATGTGTCGATGGTGATGGAGGCAACTCCTTGCACCATGGCTCAGCATGTGCCGATGGTGTTCGATGCAACCGCCGGCACCAAGGGCCATCTTGTGCCGATGGTGGCCGAGGCAATCGCCTGTACCAAGGACCGGCATGTGCCAATTGTGATCGAGGCAATCGCCCGCACCAGGGCCCAGCTTGTGCCGATGGTGATCGAGGTAAGTGCCCGTACCAAAGGGTAGCCTGTGCCGATGATGGTCGATGCATGTGCCATCACCATGCGCCATCTTGTGCCATTGATGGTCGAGGCCTTGGCCGAAGTTCGATTTTGAGCCACGGTGCACATGCTGGGCTTGGGCATGTGCTGGTGCCACATTTTTTTCACTTGGGGCACCATCGCCAAAGCATCTTCGGAGAACCTAATCGACGACATTGGGGGCTCCGACGATTGGGGGGCCGGGGGGTGTGCGCACATGATGTGCGATGGGTGCTGGTACTTGGCCCTTATGTTGGCCCCCTATCCCTCATCAAACATCGAGAACTCACACCCCCTTAAAGAGCATTTGATATTTTATAGGTTTGCTCCCAATAGCCATTAAAGTGTCTGAAATGGGGACATTTTTTTCAAATGGTCACAAAATCTTCTCCACTTCGAGTTTTTAGCTGAATTGTTTTGTGCGTGCCAACAAAAATACAAGGATCACGTCTACCAAATTTGGGGCCAAAACTCCTTCTAAAAAAATTTTAAAAAATCTTGAACAGCAAAAAGCTTCGAAAATAGTGAAAAATAGAAAATGGGTCGTCTTGCCATGAAATTTCACATGAAGGCTTAGGGGACCATTGTATGAATTTACAAGCCATAAAATGGCATTGGCATGACAGAAATATGAAGATGTGCCTGAACCCACCTACCACTCGATCGATCCACGGCTTGTGCATCCCGCCTCTCCGATCGGCTAAGTGCCCGCATGCTCATTTCGTGGGTTGACTTAGGCATACGTAGTGCGCTCCCAGTCTAAGATCAGACTGGACCAAGGGTTGTGGTAGCAGGACCTGTAATGGGATCGGCAGCACGCAAAGGGGATCGGGTCAATCCTCATCTTACGCATCCTGCCTCTTT
The DNA here is from genome assembly GCF_002303985.1 of Durio zibethinus. The sequence continues at coordinate 3,200,868 of NW_019167971.1, read as the reverse complement.
GGCTGGCTGAGCTCCCACACACTCATTTCGTGGATTGACTTAGGCATACGGAGTTCATCCCCAGTCTAAGCATACGGAGCTCATTCCCAGTCTAAGATCAGATCGGACCAAGGGTGGCGTTAGCAGGACCCATAGCGAGATCGACAGCACGCAGAGGGGATAAGGTCGATCCTTGGCTTACTCATCCTACCTCTCTGGTCGGTTGAGCACCTGCATGCTCGTTTCATGGGTTGACTTAGGCATACGGGGTTTATCCCCAGTCTAAGCATACGGAGTTCATTCCAAGCCTAAGACCAGACCAGATCGAGGGTTGCGATAGCGGGACCCATAGCGAGATCGGTAGCACTTAGAGGGGACAGGGTCGATCCCCGGCTTATGCATGCTGCCTCTCTGGTCGATTGAGCACCCGCACGCTCATTTCGTGGGTTGACTTAGGCATACGAAGTTCATCCCTAGTGTAAGCATACAAAGTTCATTCCCAATCTAAGATCGGACCGGATCGAGAGTTACGGCAGCAGGATCAACAGCACGGAGGGGGGATCGAGTCGATCCTCAGTTTACGATTCTACCTCTTTGATCGACTAAGCCCCCGCACGTTCGTTTCATTGGTTGGCTTAGGCATACAGAGTTCATTCCATGTCTAAGCCCTAGCCAGACCGAGGGTTGTGGCAGCGGGACCGACAGCACGCAGAGGTGGACTGGGCTGATCCCTAGCTTACGCATTATGCTTCTTTGACTTGCTCAGCGCCCACATGCTTGTTTTATGGGTTGACTTAGGGATACGGAGTTCATTCCCAATCTAAGCATATGGAGTTCATTCTCAGTCTAAGATCGAACTGACAGTCACATACAGATGGGGATCGGGTCGATCCTCGACTTACGCATCCTGCCCCTCTGGTCGACGGAGCACCCACACGCTCGTTTCATGGGTTGACTTAGGCATACAGAGTTCATTCCCAGTCTAAGCATATGGAGTTCATTCCTAGTCTAAGATCGGACCTGCAACAGCACGCAGAGGGGGATCGAGCCGATCTTCGGCTTGCACATTCTGGCTCTCCGACCAGTTGAACACCCACACACTCGTTTCATGGGTTGACTTAAGCATATGTAGTGCATTCCTGGTCTTGACCAATTAAGGGCCAGAGGCTATCGATGGTGTTTAGGCCAATGACCGAGGGGGACCAGTAGCGGGATCCTTGGTCGGCTCATGCATCCCACCCCCAACGGTCGATTCGATGCCTGCACGCTCGTTTCGGTGGTCGATTGGGGCTCGACATGTTTCGATGGTGGTCGAGACAACTGCTCGTACCACGGCCCAGTATTTACCGATGGTGTTCGATGTAATCGCCCACACCAGGGGCCATCTTGTGTCGATGGCGGTCGAGGCAAGTGCCCGCTCCAAAGGGCAGCTTGTGCCGATGGCGGTCGAGGCAAGTGCCCACTCCAAAGGGTAGCTTGTGCCGATGATGGTCGATGCATGTGCCATCACCATGCGCCATCATGTGCCATTGATGGTCGAGGCCTTGGCTGAAGTTTGATTTTGAGCCACAGTGCACATGTCGGGCTCGAGCATGTACCTGTGCCACATTTTTTTTGCCCGAGGCACCATCGTCGGAGAACCTAATCGACAACATTGGAGGTTCCGACAATTGGGGGGACGGGGGGTGTGCGCTCATGATGTGCGATGGGTGCTGGTACTTGGCCCTTATATTGGCCCCCTATCCTTCATCAAACCTCAAGAAGTCACACCCCCTTAAAGAGCATTTGAGATTTTATAGGTTTGCTCCCAGTAGCTATTAAAGTGTCTGGAATGGGGACATTTTTTTCAAACGGTCACAAAATCTTCTCCACTTTGAGTTTTTACTTGAATTTGTTTGTGCGTGCCAACAAAAATACAAGGATCACGTCTACCAAATTTGGGGCCAAAACTCGTTCTAAAAAAATTTTAAACAATCTTAAACTGTAAAAAGTTTTAAAAATCATGAAAAATAGAAAACAGGTCATCTTGCCACGAAACTTCACATGAAGGCTTAGGGGCCATTGTATGAATTTACAAGCCATAAAAATGGCATTGGCACGGTAGAAATATGAAGATGTGCCTGAACCCACCTATCACTCGATCGATTCATGGCTTGTGCATCCTGCCTCTCCGGCTGGCTAAGTGCCCGCACGCTCGTTTCGTGGGTTGACTTAGGCATACGTAGTGCGCTCTCAGTCTAAGATTAGACCGGACTGGGGGTTACGATAGCAGGACCCGTAGCAAGATCGACAGCATGTAGAGGGGACCGGGTTGATCCCCGGCTTATGCATCCTGTCTCTCTAGCTAGTTAAGCGCCCGCATGCTTGTTTCATGGGTTGACTTAGGCATACAGAGTTCATCCCCAGTCTAAGCATATAGAGTTCATTCCCAGTCTAAGAACAGACCAGACCAAGGGTTGTGGTAGCAGGACCAGCAGCAAGATCAGTAGCATGCATGAGAGGACCGGGCCGATCCCCGGCTTACAAATTCTGCCTCTCCGATCGGATGAGCCCCCGCACGCTTGTTTCATGGGCAGGCTTAGGCATACAAAGTTCATTCCATGTCTAAGCCCCAGTCAGACCGAAGGTTGTGGCAGCGGGACCAACAGCATGCAGAGGGGGATCGAGCCAATCCTCAGCTTGCGCATTATGCCTCTTCGGCCTGCTCAGTGCCCGTACGCTCGTTTCGTTGGTTGACTTAGGCATACAAAGTTCATTCCCAGTCTAAGATCAGACCGACAATAGCACGCAGAGGGGGACCGACCCGATCCTCAGCTTGCGCATCCTACCACTCTGGTCGGTTGAGCACCCGCACGCTCGTTTTGTGGGTTTACTTAGGCATACAGAGTTCATTCCCGATCTAAGCCCCAACTAGATTGAGGGACCCGTAGCGGGATTGACAGTACACAGAGGGGGACCAGGCCGATCCTCGGCTTACGCATTGTAGCTCTCCGACCGGCTGAGTGCTCGTACACTCATTTCATGGGTTGACTTAAGCATACGTAGTGCATTTCGGGTCTCGACCAACCAAGGGCCAGAGGATATCGATGACATTTGGGGCAACAACCGAGTGGGACCAGCAGCGGGATCCTTGGTCGGCTCATGCATCCCCGCTTAGCAGTCAGTTCGACGCCTGCACGCTCGTTTCATGGGTTGACTTAGGCATACGGAGTTCATTCCCAATCCAAGCATATGGAGTTTATTCCTAGTCTAAGATCAGATCGACAGCGGGATCGATAGCAACACAGAGAGGGGGATCGGGCCGATCCTCGGCTTACGCATCCTGCCTCTTCGACTGGTTGAGCACCCACACGTTCGTTTCATGGGTTGACTTAGGCATAAGGAGTTCATTCCCGATCTAAGCCCCAATCAGACTGAGGGACCCGTAGCATGATCGACAGCATGCAGAGGGGAATTGAGCCGATCCTCAGCTTACGCATTCTGGCTCTTCGATCGGTTGAGCACCCGGATGCTCGTTTCATGGGTTGACTTAGGCATACGTAGTACATTCCTGATCTCGACCAACCAAGGGCCAAAGGCTATCGACGGCATCTGAGGCAACAATCGAGGGGGACCAGCAGCGGGATCCTTGGTCAGCTCGTGCATCCCACACTCAACAGTCGGTTCAGTGCCCACATGCTTATTTCGAGGGCCGATCGGGGCTCGGCATGTACCGATGATGGTCGAGACAACCGCCCGCACCAGGGGCCATCTTGTGCCAATGGTGGTCGAGGCAATCGCTCGCACCAAGGGCCAGCATGTGTCAATGGTGATCAAGGCAACCGTTTGTACTAGGGCCCAGCTTGTGTCGATGGCGATCGAGGCAAGTGCCCGTACCAAAGGGCAACCTGTGCCGATGATGGTTGATGCATGTGCCATCACTATGTGCCATCATGTTCTATTGATGGTCGAGGCCTTGGCTAAAGTTCAATTTTGAGCCACGGTGCGCATGCTGGGCTCAGCCATGTGCTGGTGCCACTTTTTTTTCGCCCAAGGCACCACCACCGGAGAATCATCGGAGAACCTAATCGGCGACATTAGGGTTTTCGACGATTGGGGGGCCGGGGGGTGTGCGCACATGATGTGCGATGGGTGCTGGTACTTGGCCTTTATATTGGCCCCCTATCCCTCATGAAACCTCAAGAACTCACACCCCCTTAAAGAGCATTTCAGATTTTGTAGGTTTGCTCCCAGTAGCCTTTAAAGTGTCTGAAATGGGGACATTTTTTTCAAACGGTCACAAAATTTTCTCCACTTCGAGTTTTTAGATGAATTTGTTTGAGCGTGCCAACAAAAATACAAGGATCATGTCTACGAAATTTGGGGCCAAAACTACTTCTAAAAAAATTTTAAAAAATCTCGAACTGTAAAAAAGTTTGAAAATCATGAAAAATAGAGAACGGGTCGTCTTGCCATGAAACTTCACATGAAGGCTTAGGGGACCATTGTACGAATTTACAAGCCATAAAAATGGCATTGGCACGGTAGAAATATGAAGATGTACCTGAACCCACCTACCACAAGATCGATGCACGGCTTGCGCATCCCGCCTCTCTAGCTAGCTAAGTGCCCGCACGCTCGTTTCATGGGTTGACCTAGGCATACGTAGTGTGGTCCCAGTCTAAGATCGGATCGGACTGAGGGTTGAGGCAGTAGGACCCACAGTGAGATCGACAGGACGCAGAGGGGACCAGGTTGATCCTCGGCATGCGTATCCTGCCTCTTTGGTCGGCTGAGCGCCCGCGCACCCATTTCGTGGGTTGACTTAGGCATACGGAGTTCATCCCCAGTCTAAGCATACAGATTTCATTCCCAGTCTAACATCGGATCGGATCAAGGGTTGTGGCAGTAGGACCAACAATAGGATCAGTAGCATGCAGGGGTGGATCAGGTCGATCCCCAGCTTACGCATTATGCCTCTCCGGCTAGCTCAGTGCCCGCACGTTTGTTTCATGGGTTAACTTAGGCATACGGAGTTCATTCCCAGTCTAAGCATACGGAGTTCATTCCAGTCTAAGATCAGACCGGCAGTGGGATCGGTAGCAGCACGCCGAGGGGGATTGGGCCAATCCTCGGCTTGCGCATCTTACCTCTCCGACCGGTTGAGTGCCCGCTCACTCGTTTCATGGGTTGACTTTGGCATACAGAGTTCAATCCTGGTCTAAGCCCCAACTGGATCGAGGGACTCGTAGCAGGATCGGCAGCACGTAGAGGGGGATCGGGCCGATCTTTGGCTTGCACATTCTGGTGCTCCAGCCGACTAAACGCCTGGACGCTCATTTTATGGGTTAACTTAGGCATATGTAGTGCATTCCCGGTCTCGACCAACCAAGGGCCAGAGGCTATCGACGGCGTTTGGGGCAACAACCGAGGGGGACCAGCAGCGGGATCCTTGCTCGGCTCGTGCATCCCACCCTCAACGGTCGGTTCGGTGCTGGTACGCTCATTTTAGGGGCCGACGGGGGCTCGGCATGTGCCGATGGTGGTCGAGGCAACAGCCTGTACCACGGCCCAGCATGTGTCGATGGTGTTCGATGCAACCGCCTGCACCAGGGGCTATCTTGTGTCGATGATGGTCGAGGCAAACGCCCGCACCAAGGGTCAGCATATGTCGATGGTGATCAAGGCAACCGTCTGCACTCGGGCCCAGCTTGTGCCGATGGTGGTCGAGGCAAGTGCCCATACCAAAGGGTAGCCTGTGCCAATGATGGTCGATGCATGTGCCATCACCATGCGCCATCTTGTGCCATTGATGGTCGAGGCCTTGGCGGAAGTTCAATTTTGAGCCATGGTGCACATGCTGGGCTCGGGCATGTGTTGGTGCCACATTTCTTTTGCCCGGGGCACCATCGTCGGAGCATCATCGGAGAACCTAACCGGCGGCATTGGGGGTTCCCGCAATTGGGGGGGTCGGGGGGTGTGCGCACATGATGTGCGATGGGTGCTGGTACTTGGCACTTATAATGGCCACCTATCCCTCATCAAACCTCTAGAACTCACACCCCCTTAGAGAGCATTTGAGATTTTATAGGTTTGCTCCTAGTAGCCATTAAAGTGCCTAAAATAGGGATTTTTTTTCAAACGGTCACAAAATCTTCTCCACTTTGAGTTTTTAGCTGAATTTGTTTGTGCGTGCCAACAAAAATACAAGGATCACGTCCACCAAATTTGGGGCCAAAACTCCTTCTAAAAAAATTTAAAAAAATCCCGAACTATAAAAAGTTTTGAAAATCGTGAGAAATAGAAAATGGGTCGTCTTGCCATGAAACTTCACATGAAGGCTTAGGGGACCATTGTATGAATTTACAAGCCATAAAAATTGCATTGGCACAGCAGAAATATGAAGATGTGCCTAAACCCACCTACCACTCGATCGATCCATGGCTTGCGCATCCCGCTTCTCCAGTCGGCTAAGTGCCCGCACGCTCATTTCACGGGTTGACCTAGGCATACGTAGTGCGCTCCTAGTCTAAGATCAGACTGGATCAATGGTTGCAACAACAGGACCCGCAGCGGGATCGGCAGCACGTAGAGGGGATCGGGTCGATCCCCGGCTTGCACATCCTGCCTTTTTAGCCGACTGAGTGCCCGCACGCTCATTTCGTGGGTTGACTTAGGCATACAGAGTTCATCCCCAGTCTAAGCATACAAAGTTCATTCCCAGTCTAAGATTGGATCGGACCAAGGGTTGCGACAGCAAGATCAGCAGCACGTAGGGGACCAGGCCAATCCCCAGCTTGCGCATTCTACCTCTCTGGTCGGCTGAGCGCCCGCACGCTCATTTCATGGGTTGGCTTAGGCATACGGAGTTCATTCCATGTCTAAGCCCCAGCCAGACCGAGGGTTATGGCAGCGGGATCAACAGCACGCAGAGGGGAACCATGCCGATCCACAACTTATGCATTATGCCTCTCCGGCCAGCTCAGAGCACGTATGCTCGTTTCGTGGGTTAACTTAGGCATACGGAGTTTATTCCCAGTCTAAACATACGGAGATCATTCCTAGTCTAAAATCAGTCCGGCAGCGGGATCGACAGTAGCACGTAGAGGGGGATCGGGTCGATCCCTAGCTTACGCATTCTGCCTCTACGGCCGACTGAGCGCCAGCATGCTCGTTTCGTGGGTTGGCTTAGCCATAAGGAGTTCATTTCATGTCTAAGCCCCAGTCGGACCGAGGTTGTGGTAGCGGGATCGACAGCACATAGAGGGAGATTGGGTCGATCCCTGACTTGCGCATTATGCCCTCCGGTCGGCTTAGCGCCCACACGCTCATTTCATAGGTTGACTTAGGCATACGGAGTTCATTCCTAGTCTAAGCATACGAAGTCCATTCCCAGTCTAAGATCGGAAGGGCAGCGGGATCGACAGTAGCACACAGATGGGGACCGGGTTGATCCTCGGCTTGCACATCCTACCTCTTCAATCGGTTCAACGCCTGCACGCTCATTTCATGGGTTGACTTCGGCATACGGAGTTCATTCCCTGTCTAAGTGACAATCAGATCGAGGGACCTACAACGGGATTAGTAGCACGCAGAAGGGGATCGGGCTGATCCTCGGCTTATGTATTCTGGCTCTTTGGCCGGCTGAGCGTTCGTACGCTCATTTCACGAGTTGACTTAGGCATACATAGTGCATTCCCGATCTCGACCAACCGAGGGCCAGAGGCTATCGACGAAGTTTAGGGCGACAACCGAGGGGGACCAATAGCGGGATCCTTGGTCGGCTCGTGCATCCCACCCCCAGTGGTTGGTTCGATGCTCGCACGCTCATTTTAGGAGTCGGTCGGGGCTCGTCATGTGCCAATGGTGGTCGAGGCAACCACCCGAACCATGGCCCAGCATGTGCCGATGGTGTTTGATGCAACCGCCCCTACCACGGGCCATTTTGTGTCGATGGTGGTCGAGGCAATCGCCCGCACCAAGTGCTGGCATGTGTCGATGGTGATCGAGGCAATCGTCTGCACCAAGGCCCAGCTTGTGCCGATGGCGGTCGAGGCAACTGCCCGTACCAAAGGGCAGCCTGTGCCGATGATGGTCGATGCATGCGCCATCACCATGCACCATCATGTGCCATTGATGGTCGAAGTTTGATTTTGAGCCACGATGCACATGTTGGGCTCAGGCATGTGCTGGTACCACATTTCTTTTGCCTTGGGCACCATCGCTAGAGCATCATCAGAGAACCTAACCGGCGGCATTGAGGGTTTTGACGAGTGGGGGGGCCGGGGGGCGTGCACACATGATGTGCGATGGGTGCGGGTACTTGGCCCTTATATTGGACCCCTATCCCTCATCAAACCTCGAGAACTCACACCCCCTTAAAGAGCATTTGAGAGTTTATAGGTTTGCTCCCAGTAGCCATTAAAGTGTCTGAAATGGAGACATTTTTTTAAAATGGTCACAAAATCTTCTCCACTTCGAGTATCTAGCTGAATTTTTTTATGCGTGCCAACAAAAATACAAGGATCACATCTACCAAATTTGGGGCCAAAACTCCTTCTAAAAAAATTTTAAAAAAATCTTGAACCGTAAAAAGTTTTGAAAATCATGAAAAATAGAAAATGGGTCGTCTTGCCACGAAAATTCACATGAAGGCTTAGGGGACCATTGTATGAATTTACAAGCCATAAAAATGGCATTGGCACAGCAGAAATATGAAGATGTGCCTGAACCCACCTACCACTCGATCGAGCCACAGCTTGCGCATCCCGCCTCTCCGACCAACTAAATGCCCGCACGCTCGTTTTGTGGGTTGACTTAGGCATACGTAGTGCGCTCCTAGCCTAAGATCGGTCCAGACTGAGGGTTACGATAGCAGGACCTGCAACGGGATTGGCAGCATGTAGAGAGGATCGGGTCGATCCCCGGCTTACGCGTCCTACCTCTCTGGCCGGCTGAGCGCCCGCACGCTCGTTTCGTGGGTTGACTTAGGTATATGGAGTTCATCCCCAGTCTAAGTATACGGAGTTCATTTCCAGTCTAAGATCGGATTGGACTGAGGGTTGTGACAGTAAGATCGACAGCTTGCAGGGGGACTGGGCTGATCCCAAGCTTGCGCATTTTGCCTCTCCGACCTGCTCAGCACCCGCATGTTCATTTCGTAGGTTGACTTAGGCATACGAAGTTCATTCCCAGTCTAAGATTGGGCCAGCAGTAGGACGTAGAGGGGTACCGAGCCGATCCTCTGCTTGTGCATCCTGCCTTTTCGGCCGATTGAGCGTCCGCACGCTCATTTCATGGGTTGACTTAGGCATACCAAGTTCATTCCTAATCTAAGCCTCAACCGGACCGAGGGACCCATAGTGTGATTGACAGCACGCAGAAGGGGATCGGGTCGATCCTCAGCTTACACATTCTGGCTCTTCGACCGATTGAACGCCCACACGATCGTTTCATGGGTTGACTTAGGCATACGTAGTGCATTCTCGGTCTCGACCAACCAAGGACCAAAGGCTATCGATGGTGTTTGGGGCAACAATCGAGGGGACCAGCAGCAGGATCCTTGGTCGGCTTGCTTATCCCACCCCTAACGGTCAGTTCAGTGCCCGGACACTCGTTTCGAGGAATGATCGGGGATCAACATGTGCCGATGGTGGTTGAGGCAACCGCCCGCACCATGGCATGTGTCGATGGTGTTCGATGCAACCGCCCGTACCAGGGACCATCGGGTCGATCCCTGGCTTGTGCATCCTACCTCTTCGATCGGTTAAGTGCCCGTACGCTCATTTTGTGGGTTGACTTAGGCATATGTAGTGCCCTCCTAGTCTAAGATCAGATCGAACTGAGAGTTATGATAGCAAGACCTGCAACAGGATTGACAGCACGCAGAAGGGACTGGGTCAATCCCCGGCTTACGCATCCTGCCTCTCTGGTCGGCTGAGTGCCCGTACGCTCATTTCATGGGTTGACCTAGGCATACGGAGTTCATCCCCAGTCTAAGCATACGGAGTTCATTCCCAGTCTAAGATCGGATCGAATCATGGGTTGCGCTAACAGGACCAGCAGCTGGATCGGCAGCACGCAGGGGGGACCGGGTCAATCCCTGACTTATGCATTATGGCTCTTCGATCGGTTGAGCCCCCTCACACTCGTTTCATGGGTTGGCTTAGGCATACGGAGTTCATTCCATGTCTAAGCCCCAGTAGGATCGAGGGTTGTGACAACAGGACCGACAGCACGCAGAGGGGGATCGGGCCGATCCTCGGCTTGTACGTTATGCCTCTCTGGCCTGCTCAGCACCCGTACGCTCGTTTTGTGGGATGACTTAGGCATACAGAGTTCATTCCTGGTCTAAGCATACGGAGTTCATTCCCAGTTTAAGATCGGACTGGCAGCAGCACGCAGAGGGGGATCGGGCCGATCCTCAGCTTGCACATCCTGCCTCTTCGCCCGGTTGAGCACCCACACGCTCGTTTCGTGGGTTGACTTAGGCATACGGAGTTCATTCTCGCTCTAAGCCCTAACCGGACCGAGGGACCCATAGCGGGATCGATAGCACGCAGAGGGGCACTGAGCCGATCCTCAGCTTGCACATTCTGGCTCTCCGATAAAAAGCTCGCATGCTCGTTTCATGGGTTGACTTAGGCATACGTAGTGCATTCCCGATCCCGACCAACCAAGGGCCAGAGGTTATCGATGGTGTTTGGGGCAACAACTGAGGGGTACCTATTACGGGATCCTTGGTCGGCTCGAGCATCCCACCCTAGCGATCGGCTCGATGCTCGTACGCTCGTTTCGAGGGTCGATCGGGGCTCGGCATGTGCCAATTGTAGTCGAGGCAATCGCTCGCACCACGACCCAGCATGTGCCGATGGTGTTCGATGCAATCGCCCGTGCCAGGAGCCATCTTGTGCCGATGGTGGTTGAGGCAACCGCTCGCACCGGGGCCCAGCTTGTAAGGATGGCAGGTCGAGACAAGTACCCGTACCAAAGGGCAGCCTGTGCCAATGATAGTCGATGCATGTGCCATCACCATGCGCCATCATGTGCCATTGATGGTCGAGGCCTTGGTCGAAGTTCAATTTTGAGCCACGGTGCACATGCTGGGCTCAGGCATGTGTTGGTGCAACATTTTTTTTGCCCGGGGCACCATCGCCAGAGCATCACCGGAGAACCTAACCGACGGCATTGGGGGTTCTGGCGATTGGGGGGCCGGGGGGTGTGCGCACATGATGTGCGATGGGTGCTGGTACTTGGCCCTTATGTTGGCTCCCTATTCCTTATCAAACCTCGAGAACTCACACCCCCTTAATGAGAATTTGAGATTTTATAGGTTTGCTCCCAGTAGCCATTAAAGTGTCTAAAATGGGGACATTTTTTTCAAACGGTTACAAAATCTTCTCCACTTCGAGTTTTTAGCTGAATTTGTTTGTGCGTACCAACAAAAATACAAGGATCACATCTTCCAAATTTGGGGCCAACAATCCTTCTAACAAAATTTTAAAAAATCTCGAACTGTAAAAAGTTTTGAAAATCATGAAAAATAGAAAACGGGTCGTCTTGCCATGAAACTTCACATGAAGGCTTAAAGGACCATTGTATGAATTTACAAGCCATAAAAATTGCATTGGCACGGCAGAAATATGAAGATGTGCCTAAACCCACTACCACTCGATCAATCCACAGCTTACGTATCCCGTCTCTCCGACCAGCTAAGCGCCCGCACGCTCGTTTCGTGGGTTGACTTAGGCATATGTAGTGTGCTCCGAGTCTAAGATCAGACCGGATCGAGGGTTGCGATAGCAGGACCCACAGCGGGATCGACAACATACAGAGGGGATCGAGTCAATCCCCAGCTTGCGCATCTTGCCTCTTTGGTCGACTGAGTGCCCGTACACTTGTTTCATGGGTTGACTTAGGCATACAGAGTGCATCCCCAGTCTAAGCATACGGAGTTCATTCCCAGTCTAAGATCAGATCGGACCGAGGGTTGCGGTAGTAGGACCAGTAGCAAGATCAACAACACACAGGGAAAGACCAGGCTGATCCTCGACTTGCGCATTCTGTCTCTCCGATGGGCTGAGCCCCTACACTCTCGTTTCATGTGTTGGCTTAGGCATGTGGAGTTCATTCCTTGTCTAAGCTCCAGCTGGACCGAGGGCTATGACAGCGGGACCGACAGCACACAGAGGGGGACCGAACTGATCCCCAGTTTACGTATTATGCCTATCCGACCTACTTAGCACCCGCACACTCGTTTCGTGGGTTGACTTAGGCATACGGAGTTTATTCCCAATCTAAGCATACGGAGTTCATTCCCAGTCTAAGATCGGACGGCAATAGCATGCAGAGGGGGACCGGGCTGATCCTCGGCTTGTGCATCCTACCTCTCCGATCGACTGAGCGCCCGTATGCTCATTTCGTGGGTTGACTTAGGCATACGGAGTTTATTCCCGGTCTAAGCCCTAACCTGACTAAAGGACCCGCAGTGGGATCGACGGCATGCAAGGGGGATCGGGTCGATCCTTGGCTTGGTCATCCTGTCTCTTCGATCGGTTGAGCACCGTCACGCTCATTTTGTGGGTTGACTTAGGCATACGGAGTTCATTCTTGGTCTAAGCCCCAACCGGACCAAGGGACCCGCAACGAGATTGGCAGCATGAAGAGGTTGATCGGGCTGATCCTCAGCTTGTGCATTCTAGCTCTCCGACCGGCTGAGTACCCGCACTCTCGTTTAATGGGTTGACTTAGGCATATGTAGTGCATTCCCGATCTCGACCAACCAAGGGCCAGAGGCTATCGACGGTGTTTGGGGCAACAACCGAGGGGGACCAACAGTGGGATCCTTGGTCGGCTCATGCATCCCACCCTCAGCAGTCAGTTTGGTGCCCGTACGCTCGTTTAGGGGCCAACCGAGGCTCGGGATGTGCCAGCGGTTGTTAAGGCAACCACCCGCACCACGGCCCAGCATGTGCCGATGGTGTTCGATGCAACCACCCGCACCAGGGACCATCTTGTGCCGATGGTGGTCGAGGCAATCCCCGCACCAGGGGCCAGCATGTGTCGATGGTGATCGAGGCAACCTCCCGTACCAGGGCCTAGCTTGTGCCGATGGCGATCGAGGCAAGTGCTCGTACCAAAAGGTAGTCTGTGCCGATGATGGTCGATGCATGTGCCATCATGTGCCATTGATGGTCGAGGCCTTGGCCAAAGTTCAATTTTGAGCCATGGTACACATGCTGGGCTCGGCCATGTGCTGGTGCCACATTACCGGAGAACCTAACCGGCGGCATTAGGGGTTCCGGCGATTAGGGGGTGGGGGGGTTTGCGCACAGATGGTGATGCGTGCTGGTACTGGCGCCTTATAATTTGGCCCCCTATTCCCTTCATCAAACCTCGAGAAACTCACACCCCCCGTAAAGAGGCATTGAGATTTATAGGTTGCCTCCCAGGTAGCCCAATAGAGTGTCTAAAATGGGGTACATTGTTTCAAACGGTCACAAAATCTCTCCACTTGCGAGTTTTTTAGCTGAATTTTTTTTATGCGTGCCAAAAAAAAATACAAGGATCACGGTCTACCAAATTTGGGCCAAAACTACCTTCTAAAAAAATTTTAAAAAATCCCAAACCGCAAAAGTTTCAAAATCTGTGAAAATAGGAAAACGGCATCGGTCTTGCACGAAACTTCACATGAAGGCTTAGGGGACCATTGTACGAATTTACAAGGCATAAAAATGGCATTGGCATGGCAGAAATATGAAGATGTGCTTGAACCCACTTACCACTCGATCGATCCACGGCTTGCGCATCTCGCCTCTCCGGTCGGCTACGTGCCCACATGCTCGTTTCGTGGGTTGACTTAGGCATATGTAGTGCACTCCCAGTCTAAGATCGAATTGGATCGAGGGTTACGGCAGCAGGACCCGTAGCGAGATCGACAGCTTGCAGAGGGGATCGGGTCGATCCCCGGCTTATGCATCCTGCTTCTCTGGCCAGCTGAGTGCCCTCGACTTGTTTTGTAGGTTGACTTAGGCATACGAAGTTCATCCCTAGTCTAAGCATACGAAGTTCATTCTAGTCTAAGATCGAACCAGACCAAGGGTTACGATAGCAGGACCAGTAGCATGATCGGTAGCACGCAAGGGGGCCCCGAGCCATTCCCCAGCTTGCGCATTCTACCTCTCCAGCTGGCTGAGCGCCCGCACACTCGTTTCATGGGTTGGCTTAGGCATACGAAGTTCATTCCACGTCTAAGCCCTAGCCAGACCGAGGGTTGTGGCTGTGGGACCGGTAACAAGCAAAGGGGGATCGAGCCGATCCCTGGCTTGTGCATTATGCCTCTCTGATCGGCTCAGTGCCCGTACAATCGTTTCATGGGTTGACTTAGGGATACGGAGTTCATTCCAAATCTAAGCATACGGGGTTCATTCCTAGTCTAAGATCAGACTGGCAGCAGCACGCAGAAGGGGATCGGGTCGATCCTCGACTTACGTATTCGGCCTCTCCGATCGGTTGAGAGCCCGCACGCTCGTTTCGTGGGCTGACTTAGGCATACGGAGTTCATTCACGGTCTAAGCCCCAACCGGACTGAGGGACCTGCAGCGGGATCGGTAGCACGCAGAGGGGGACCTGGTCGATGCTCGACTTGTGTATTCTGGCTCTCCGCCCGGCTAAGCACCCGCATGCTCATTTCATGGGTTGACTTAGGCATACGTAGTGCATTCTCGCTCTCGACCAACCAAGGGCCAGAGGCTATCGACGGTATTTGGGGCAACAACCGAGGGGGACCAGTAGCGGGCTCCTTGGTCGACTCGTGTATCCCAAACCCAGCGATCGGTTCGGTGCCCGCACGCTCATTTCGAGGGCCCACCAGGGCTCGGCATGTGTCGATGATGGTCGAGGCAATCACCCGCACCACGTCCCAGCATGTGCTGATGGTGTTCGATGCAACCGCCTGCACCAGGGGCCATCTTGTGTTGATGGTGGCTGAGGCAATCGCCTGCACCAAGATCTGGCATGTACCGATAGTGATCCCTGGCTTGCATATCCTGCCTCTCTGGCCGACTGAGCGCCCGCACGCTCGTTTCGTGGGTTGACTGAGGCATACAAAGTTCATCCCCAGTCTAAGCATACGGAGTTCATTCCCAGTCTAAGATCAGACCGGACCGAGGGTTGCAGTAATAGGACCAGCAGCAGGATCGACAGCACACAGGGGGCCCTGAGTCGTTCCTCGGCTTACGCATTCTTCCTCTCCGGCCAGTTGAGCGCCCGCACGCTTGTTTTATGGGTTGGCTTAGGCATACGGAGTTCATTCCATGTCTAACCCCAGTCGGACTGACGGTTGTGGCAGCAAGACCGACAACACGCAAAGAGGGGCCGAGCCGATCCCCAGCTTGCACATTATGCCTCTTTAATCGGCTCAGCGCCCGCACGCTCATTTTGTGGGTTGACTTATGCATACGAAGTTCATTCCCAGTCTAAGCATACAAAGTTCATTCCCAGTCTAAGATCGAACCGACAGTAGCATACAGAGGGGGACCAGGCCGATCCTTCGCTTGTGCATCCTGCCTCTCCGCCCGGTTGAGCACCCACACGCTCGTTTGGTGGGTTGACTTAGGCATACGGAGTTCATTCCCGACCTAAGCCCCAACCGGACTGAGGGACCCATAGTGGGATCGGCAGCACGTAGAGGGGGACCGAGCCGATCCTCAGCTTATGCATTCTGGCTCTCCAGTCGGCTAAGCCCCCGCACGTTCGTCTCGGTCAACCAAGGGCCAAAGGCTTTCGATGGCATTTGGGGCGACAACCGAGGGCGACCAGCAGCGGGATCCATGGTCGGCTCACGCATCCCACCCCCAGTGGTCGGTTTGGTGCTCGCACGATCATTTCGGGGGTCGATCAGGGCTCGACATGTGCCGATGGTGGTCGATTTGGTGCTTACACGCTCGTTTCGGAGGTCGACTGGAGCTCGGCATGTGTTGATGGTGGTCGAGGCAACCGCCCACACCACGGCCCAACATGTGCCGATGGGGTTCAATGCAACCGTCTGCACCAAGGGCCATCTTGTGTTGATGGTGGTCGAGGCAACCGCCCGCACCAGGGCCCAGCTTGTGCCGATGGCGGTCGAGGCAAGTGCCCGAACCAAAGGGCAGCCTGTACCGATGATGGCGATGCATGTGCCATCAGTATGCGCCATCATGTGCCATTGATGGTCGAGGCCTTGGCCAAAGTTCAATTTTGAGCCACGGTGCACATGCTGGGCTCGGGCATGTGCTGGTGCCACATTTTTTTCGCCCGGGGCACCATCGCCGGAGCATCACCAGAGAACCTAACCGGCAGCATTAGGGGTTCCAGCGATTGGGGGGCCGGGTGGTGTGCGCACTTGACGTACGATGGGTGCTGGTACTTGGCCCTTATATTGGCCCTCTATCCCTCATCAAACCTCAAGAACTCGCACCCCCTTAAAGAGCATTTGAAATTTTATAGGTTTGCTCCCAGTAGCCATTAAAGTGTCTGAAATGGGGACATTTTTTTCAAACGGTCACAAAATCTTCTCCACTTCGAGTTTTTAGCTGAATTTGTTTGTGCGTGCCAACAAAAATACGAGGATCACATCTACCAAATTTGGGGCCAAAACTCCTAAAAAAATTTTCAAACATCCCGAACCGTAAAAGTTTCAAAAATCACGAAAAATAGAAAATGGGTCGTCTTGCCACGAAACTTCGCATGAAGGCTTAGGGGACCATTGTATGAATTTAACAAAGCCAATTAAAAATGGCATTGGCATGGCTGAAATATGAAGATGTGTCCTGAACCCACCTACCACTCAATCGATCCGGCTTGCATCCGCCTCTCTGACCGGCTAAGTGCTCCGCACGCTCATTTATGGGTTGACTTAGGCATACGTAGTGCGCTCCCAGTCTAAGATCAGACCGGATTGAGGGTTGTGGTAGTAGGACCGCACAGTGGGATCGGAACGACATCAGAGGGGGACTAGCTCGATTCCTCAGCTCGCTGCATCCTGCCTCTCTGGCAGGCTGAGCACTCCGCACGCTCGTTTTGTGAGTTGACTTAGCATACGGAGTTCATCCCCCAGTCCTAAGCATACGGAGTCAATTCCCATTCCTAAGATCGAATCGGAATTGAGGTTACGGGTTAGTTTAGGACTGCAGAGGATCGACAGCCACAGGGGACGTGGCGTCCTCAGCTTGCACATTCTGCCTCTCCGGCCGGTTGAGTGGCCGCACGCTTGTTTCATGGGTTGGTTTAGGCATACGGAGTTCATTCCATGTCTAAGACCCAGTCGGACCGAGGGTTGTGCCAGCGAGACCGACAGCACGCAGAGGGGGATCGGGTCGATCCCCAGCTTACGCATTATGCCACTCCGATCGGCTCAACACCCGCATGCTCGTTTCATTGGTTGACATAGGCATACGAAGTTCATTCCTAGTCTAAGCATACGAAGTTCATTCCCAGTCTAAGATTAGAGTGCCAGCAGCACGCAGAGGGGGACCGGGCCGATCCTTGACTTGTGCATCCTGCCTCTCCAATCGACTGAGCGCCCGCACACTCGTTTCGTGGGTTGACTTAGGCATACAAAGTTCATTCTCGTTCTAAGCCCCAATTAGACTGAGGGACCTGTAACGGGATCAGCAGCATGTAAAAGGGAACCGGGCCGATCTTCAGCTTGTGCATTCTGGCTGTTCGATTGGCTGAGCGCCCGTATGCTCATTTCAGGGGTTGACTTAGGCATACGTAGTGCATTCTCAGTCTCTACCAACCAAGGGCCAGAGGCTATCCACAGTGTTTGGGGCAACAACCAAGGGGGACCAGTAGCGGGATCCTTGGTTGGCTCGCGCATCCCGTCCCCAGCGGTCAGTTCGATGCTCGCACGCTCGTTTAGGGGGCTGACGAGGGCTCGGCATGTGCCGATGGTGGTCAAGGCAACTGCCCGCACAAGGGGCCATCTTGTCCCGATGGTGGTCGAGGTAACCGCCCGCACCAGCACCCAGCTTGGGCCGATGGCGGTCGAGGCAAGTGCCCGTACCAAAGCGTAGCCTCTGCCGATGATGGTCGATGCATGTGCCATCACCATGCACCATCATATGCCATTGATGGTCGAAGCCTTGGCCGAAGTTTTATTTTGAGCCACGGTGCACATGCTGGGCTCGAGCATGTGCTGGTGCCACATTTTTTTCGCTCGGGGCACCATCGTCGAAGCATCGTCGGAGAACCTAACCGACAGCATTGGGGGTTCCGACAATTGGGGGGGCTCGGGGGGTGTGCGCACATGATGTGCGATGGGTGCTGGTACTTGGCCCTTATATTGGCCCCCTATCCTTCATCAAACCTCGAGAACTCACACCCCCTTAAAGAGCATTTCAGATTTTATACGTTTGCTCTAATAGCCATTAAAGTGTCTGAAATTGGGACATTTTTTTCAAACGGTCACAAAATCTTCTCCACTTTGAATTTTTAGCTGAATTTGTTTGTGCGTGCCAACAAAAATACAAGGATCACGTCTACCAATTTTGGGGCCAAAACTCCTTCTAAAACAATTTTAAAAAATCTCAAACCGTAAAAAGTTTCAAAAATCGTGAAAAATAGAAAACGGGTCGTCTTGCCATGAAACTTCACATGAAGGCTTAGGAGACCATTCTATGAATTTACAAGCCATAAAAATGGCATTGGAATGGCAAAAATATGAAGATGTGCCTAAACCCAGCTACCACTCGAATGATTTACGGCTTGCGCATCCCGTCTCTCTGGTCGGCTAAGTGCCTGCACATTCGTTCGTGGGGTTAACTTAGGCATATGCAGTGCGCTCCTAGTCTAAGATCAGACCGGACCAAGGGTTACGGTAGTAGGATCCGTAGCGGGATCGACAGCATGCAGAGGGGATCAGGTCGATCCTCGGCTTGCGCATCCTGCCTCTTTGGCCGACTGAGCGCCCGCATGGTCGTTTCATGGGTTGACTTAGGCATACGGAGTTCATCTCCAGTCTAGGCATATGGAGTTCATTCCCAGTCTAAGATCAGACCGAACCGAGGGTTGCGGTAGCAGGATCGACAGCACACAGGGAGGGACCGGGTCGATCCCCGGCTTGCGCATTCTGCCTCCCCAATCGACTGAGTGCCCGCATGCTTGTTTCGTGGGTTGGCTTAGGCATACGGAGTTCATTCCATGTCTAAGCCCCAATCGGATCGAGGGTTGTAGTAACGGGACCTATAGTATGCAGAAGGGGATCGGGCCTATCCCCAACTTGCGCATTATGCCTCTCTGACTGGCTCAGTGCCTACACGCTCGTTTCGTGGGTTGACTTAGGCATACGGACTTCATTCCCAGTCTAAGCCTACGGAGTTCATTCCCAGTCTAAGATCAGACCAACAGCACCATACAGAGGGGAATCGGGCCGATCCTCGGCTTGCGCATCTTACCTCTTCGATCGGTTGAGCGCCCTCACGCTCATTTCGTGGGATGACTTAGGCATACGGAGTTCATTCCCGGTCTAAGCCCCAACCAGACCGAGGGACCTGCAGCGAGATCAGTAGCACACAGAGAGGGATTGGGTCGATCCTCGGCTTGTGCATTCTGGCTCTTCGACCGACTGAGTGCCCGCACGTTTGTTTCACGGGTTGACCTAGGCATACGTAGTGTATTCTCGGTCTCGACCAACCAAGGGCCAGAGGCTATCGATGTCATTTGGGGCAACAACCGAGGGGGACCAGCAGTGGGATCCTTGGTCAACTCACACATCCTGCCCCAGTGGTCGGTTCGATGCTCGCACGCTCGTTTAGAGGGCCGACCGAGGCTCGACATGTGTCGATGGTGGTCGAGGCAATCGCCCGCACCATGGCCCAGCATGTGTCGATAGTGTTCGATGCAGCCACCTACACTAGGGGCCATCTTGTGCCGATGGTGGTCGAGGCAACCACCTGCACTAGGGATCAGCTTGTGCTGATGGCGGTCGAGGCAAGTGCCCATACCAAAGGGCAGCCTGTGCCGATGATGCTCGATGCATGTACCATCACCATGCGCCATCATGTGCCATTGATGGTCGAGGCCTTGGCCAAAGTTCAATTTTGAGCCGCGGTGCACACGCTGGCTCAGGCATGTGCTGGTGCCACATTTTTTTTGCCTAGGGCACCATCACTGGAGCATCGCTAGAGAACCTAACCAACAGCATTAGGGGTTTCGACGATTGGGGGGGCCGGGGGGTTTACGCACATGATGTGCGATGGGTGTTGGTACTTGGCCCTTATATTGGTCCCCTATCCCTCATCAAACCTCCAGAACTCACACCCCCTTAAAAGAGCATTTGAGATTTTATAGGTTTGCTCCCAGTAGCCATTAAAGTGTCTAAAATGGGGACATTTTTTCAAATGGTCACAAAATCTTCCCCCCTTCGAGTTTTTAGCTAAATTCATTTGTGCGTGCCAAACAAAATACAAGGATCACGTTTACCAAATTTGGGGCCAAAACTCCTTCTAAAAAAACTTTTAAAAAATCTCGAACCGTAAAAAGTTTCAAAAATCGTGAAAAATAGAAAACTGGTCGTCTTGCCATGAAACTTCACATGAAGGCTTAGGGGACCATTGTATGAATTTACAAGTCATAAAAATGGCATTGGCATGGCAGAAATATGAAGATGGGCCTAAACCCACCTACCACTCGATCGATCCACGTCTTGCGCATCCCGCCTCTCCGGCCGGCTAAGTGCCCGCACGCTCGTTTCGTGGGTTGACTTAGGCATATGTAGTGTGCTGCCAGTCTAAGATCAGACCGGACCAAAGGTTGCGGTAGTAGGACCCGCAGCGGCATCGATAGCACGCGGAGGGGATCGGGTCGATCCCCGGCTTGTGCATCTTACCTCTCTGGCCGACTGAGCGCTCGTACGCTCATTTCATGGGTTAACTTAGGCATACGGAGTTCATCCCTAGTCTAAGCATACAGAGTTCATTCCCAGTCTAAGATCGGACCGGACTGAGGGTTACGATAGCAGGATTGGCAACACACAGGGAGGGACCGGGCTGATCCCCAACTTGCGCATTCTACCTCTCCGGTCGACTGAGCCCCCGCACGCTTGTTTCATGGGTTGGCTTAGGCATACGTAGTTCATTCCATGTCTAAGCCCCAGCTGGACCGAGGGTTGTGGTAGCGGGATCGATAGCACACAAAGGGGGACAGGGTCGATCCTCGGCTTGTCATTATGCCTCTCCGGCCTACTCAGTGGCTGCACACTCATTTCGTGGGTTGACTTAGGCATACAGAGTTCATTCCCAGTCTAAGATCAGATCAACAGCAGCACGCAGAGGGGGATCGGGCCGATCCTCGGCTTTGGCATCCTGCCTCTTCGGTCGGCTAAGCGCCCGCAAACACGTTTCATGGGTTGACTTAGGCATATGGAGTTCATTCCTGGTCTAAGCCCTAACCAGACCGAGGGACCCGCAGCGAGATCGATAGCACGCAGAGGGGGACCGGGCCGATCCTCGACTTTCTAAGCCCCAACCAGACCGAGGGACCCGCAGCGAGATTGGTAGCACGCAGAGGGGGACCGGGCTGATCCTCGGCTTACGCATTCTAGCTCTCTGACCAGCTGAGCGCCCACACGCTCATTTCATGGGTTAACTTAGGCATACGTCGTGCATTCTCGATCTCGACCAATCAAGGGCCAGAGGATATCGACGGCGTTTGGGGTAATAACTGAGGGGGACCAGCAACGAGATCCTTGGTCGGCTCGCGCATCCCACCCCCAGCGGTCGATTCGGTGCCCGCACGCTCATTTCGAGGGTCGATCGGAGCTCGACATGTGTCGATGGTGGTCGAGGCAACCGCCCGTACCACGGCCCAGTGTCACGCCCTGGGCAGGCGTGCCAGGCACATCAGGTGAACCAGTAGGCGAGCTAGAGGTTGAGGCTCGCAAACCAGGCATGCTGGCGGGTATCTGTGCGCAAAGCTTACCGAACGAGTTCAGAACGCTCGCCCAACTTGCAGGCCAGCCCGTGAGACCAAAGCCTAGCATACAAGCTACCCGCACATCCAAAAGGGCCCAAGGTGCTGGACATGCAAGGGAAGCTTTTGGAAGCTGGCAGGATCAGCAAGAGCATCCTGGCAGATTTGGTTGACCCTAAAAATTAGGAGTTAGCATCCTGATTGATTGTAATCCCATGATTTTAGCCTTTATTCTAGGGATATTGCCATTAAGTTGTAGCTGGAGCCTCAACTATAAATAGAGGGTTGCTCAACCCTCATTTGTACACCATTAAACACTTATGTTTCAGTGAATACAAGAGCATTCCCAGAATTCTACCTTGTTATCCTATTTCTCTTTAACTTGCGTAATCAGCCCTTCCCAGTGTTCTAGTGCCCGCACACTTGTGTTTTAGGCTGACTTAGGCACAAAGGAGGAGATTCCAAGCCTAAGGCTACACGGATTCTGAGTCTTAGGTTGAAGCTCGTGACAGTTGGTATCAAAGCAAGTTTGATTCTGCATGTTTGTGTTGTGCAGGTTAGATCGTGATTGAGGAGATGGCATCTCAAAGTGACGTTGCTAGCCAACAACCATAGGCCTAGGAGCATGGGTGTGGAAGAGGCAAAAAAGCCAATTCTAGAGATATCTGGTCTACCATGGGTGGTAGGCTAGCCAAGGTGGAGGTGACCATGGGCGACATGGGGGAGAACCTTGAGGAGGTAGAGACTCACATTGCATCGCTAGACTCCATAGGGAAGAGATCCAAAGTGAGCTGGAAGCTGCTCTCAACAAAGGCTTGGACGTGTTCACCTGAAAGAATTAGACCTTGGAGGCTGAAGTGCTGACCTTACATGATGGCATGGAGGCCATGCACCAGCGGATGGAAGAGCTTGCCGGTGAGCTCGTTGCTTGCAAGACTGCCATTGGGAATGGCATGTTTGCTAGAATGTCCAAATCCAGATTGGATGTCCCTAAGCCTAAGGAGTTTAAGGGGACTAAGGCAGCCAAGGAAGTAGACAACTACCTTTGGGGTATGGAGCAGTACTTCCAAGCCATGGGCATGCAAGACAAGGCGATAAAGGTAAGCACCGCTGCTATGTATCTCAGTGATGTAGCCTTATTGTGGTGGAGGTGCAAGTGTGATGATGTCATCCATGGAAGCACCAAGATTGGAACCTGGGCAGAGTTCCAAAAAGAGTTTAGAGAACAATTTTACCCAGAGTATGCCGATGATGAGGCATGGGGAAAGTTGCGCAGGCTGAGCTAGCAAGGGGACACAAGGGAGTATGTCCAAAAATTCTCTGAACTGATGCTACAGATATCGAATCTAGGCGAGAAGGATGCCTTATTTGCTTTCATGGATGGGCTGAAGCCGTGGGTGAAGCATGAGCTACAAAGGAGGGGAGTTCATGACTTGGCTAAAGGCATGACTACTATCGAGGCGTTGATAGAG
The DNA here is from genome assembly GCF_002303985.1 of Durio zibethinus. The sequence goes on along the minus strand of NW_019167971.1, from coordinate 3,177,487 downwards.
TTCAAGCCTCTAAACAAGTTCGAGTTTACCAAGCCCAAGGGTAAGGGCAGGGACGATAGGGACCAAAAAAAGCAGTCTAAGGGGAAAGACCATGATCGGGAGTCCAAGGATGGAGATCAATACGTTCAACCAAGGATGGCGAGAGGAAGCCACCAACAGGTAAGTGGAAAGCAAAGGGGGACCGAGAGCCACTAGCATGCTACCTATGTGGAGGGATCCATATAGCATGCAATTGCCCACAAAAAGGCAAGCTGGTTGCTGTAGACAAGGAGTCTGACGAGGAGCCAGAGTTTGAGACAGCAAAGCTTGGGTCATTGGTGCTCAATACTGTCCAGAGTAAAGGGAGCCTCAAGCCAAAGGGCTTGATGTTTTGTAGATTTGATGATTACAGGTCAGAAGGTGAGCGTACTGGTGGACACAGGTGCCTCACATCTTTTTATTTCAGGTAATAGAGCCTGAAAGCTCAGACTAAAGGTATAGAAAGAGACTGGTACCATTAAGACGGTGAACTCCAAGGAGGTTCCAGCCATTGGAGTAGCACGGGGAGTGGAGTTGCAGCTTGGAGACTAGAGACTGGAAAGGCAAGGAGACCAAAAAGGTAATACCCCTTGACGACTATGAGTTTGTGATTGGGTTGGATTTCCTTGTTCGGATTAATGCCCTCCTTGTGCCTTTTGTCGATTGTGTTTGCATCTTGGATGCACAGTGCCAATGCCTAGTGCCATTAAGGAGAGGGTCTGGAGTTAGGTCACGGGTGGTGTCAGCCATCCAATTTACCAAGGCGATAAGCAGACAAGAAGACACCTTCTTGGCAGCCCTGAAATATGATGAGCCAAGGGAAAAGGGGATCGAGTCACCCTTGGAGGTGCTAAAGGTGCTAAAGACCTTTAGTGATGTGATGCCCGCAAAGCTACCTAGCAAGCTACCACCTAAGAGGGAGGTGGACCACAAGATTGAGCTGGTGTCCTAGGCCAAGCCACCAGCTAGAGCCCCTTACCGAATGTCTTCATCAAAGTTGGAGGAGTTGAGGAAGCAGCTCAAAGAGTTAGTTGTTACTGGCTTTATCAGGCCATCGAAGGCACCCTATGGTGCATCGGTTTTATTCCAACGTAAGCATGATGGGTTGTTGCAGTTGTGCATAGACTACCGGGCTTTGAACAAGCTGACCATCAAGAACAAGTACTCCATCCCACTCATTGCGGACTTGTTCGATCAACTTGGAAGCGCAAGGTGGTTTACCAAGTTGGATTTGAGGTCAGGCTACTATCAAGTCAGGATCACAGAGGGAGATGAGCCAAAGACAGCATGTGTCACTAGGTATGGTTCGTATGAGTTCTTGGGGATGCCTTTCGGACTCACGAACGCCCCAGCAACATTCTGCACCCTTATGAACAAGGTACTTCAGTCATTCCTTAATCGGTTTGTTGTGGTTTATTTGGATGACGTTGTGATCTACAGCCAGACTTTGAGAGAGCATGTAGACCACTTGAGACAGGTGTTCGAGGTGTTGTGGGTGCACAAGCTATTTGTCAAGAGGGAGAAGTGCTCATTCGCCCAGCAAGAGATCCCGTTCCTTGGCCACATAGTGGGAGGTGGCAGGATATGCATGGATAAAGGCAAGATACATGCCATCTTGGAGTGGGAACAGCCAGCCAAGGTCACTGAGTTGAGATTGTTCCTTGGGCTGGTTAACTACTACAGGCGCTTCATCAAAGGTCACTCAGCAATAGCCATGCCATTGATTAACTTGCTTAAAAAAGGGAGAGCATGGGAGTGGAGCGCAGGGTGCCAAGAAGCCTTTGACAGGTTGAAGCGGGCTGTGATAGAGGAGCCAATCTTGGCCTTGCCAGACCATGCCAAGCCGTATGAGGTGCATACAAATGCATCAGACTTTGCCATAGGGGGTATGTTGATGCAGGAGGGACGTCCAGTCACATTTGAGAGCAGGAAGCTGAACGAGACTGAACGTAAGTACACGGTCCAAAAGAAGGAGATGACTGTAGTGGTGCACTGCTTGCGCACTTGGCACCATTACCTGTTAGGGTCGAGGTTCATGGTTAGGACAGACAATGTGGCGACCAGCTACTTCCAGACATAGAAGAAGCTGTCCCTCAAGCAGGCAAGATGGTAAGATTTTCTTATGGAATTTGATTTTCAGATGGAGTACAAGTCGGGGTGGGTGAACTTAGTGGCAGACGCCCTGAGCAGGAAGGCTAACCTTGCTGCCATTAGCCAACCAGAGGGGTCACTGGTGCCGTACATCAAGGAGGGACTTACGCATGATTGTACAGCCAAAGCTCTAATGGAGTAAGCCCAGCAAGGTAAGACTAGGTAGTTTTGGATGCAGGATGGTTTGTTGTACACCAAGGGTAGTAGACTGTTTGTACCGCAGCACGGGAAGCTCTGCAAGGAAGTTTTGCAAGAATGTCATGATTCAAAGTGTGCTGGACACCCTAGAGTTAGCCGCACCTTGGTGCTGATCGAGGATCGGTACTATTAGCCACACATGAGGGACGATGTGGAGGCCTATGTGAAGACTTGTCTTATGTGCCAATAGGACAAGATGGAGCTCAAGAAACCAGGGGGTCTCTTGGAGCCATTGCCAGTGCTAGAACGACCATGGGAGAGTGTTTCTCTAGACTTTATCGTTGGTCTACCTAAAGCAGAAGGGTTTGGAAGCATCATGGTAGTGGTGGATAAGTTTTCCAAGTATGGAATCTTCATTCCAGCAACCAAAGAGTGCCCAGCCGAGAAGGCAGCTCGATTGTTCTTGAAGAACATGGTTAAGTACTGGGGAGTGTTGAGGACCATTATTAGTGATCGGGATAGGCAGTTCACTGGTAGGTTCTGGATTGAGTTGTTCAAGCTGTTGGGGTCAGACTTGAACTTTTCCACCAGCATGCATCCGCAGTCTGATGGGCAGACAGAACGAGTGAATGGACTATTGGGGGTCTACCTCAGGCACTATGTGAGTGCCACACAAAGGGACTGGCCAAAGCTGTTAGATATTGCGTAGTTTTCCTACAACTTGCAAAGGAGTGAGGCAACGAACCAGAGCCCATTTAAGGTTGTGACAGGGTAACAACCACTAACACCCGGTTCGATTGTTGCAGGTTATACAGGGCCGAATCCAGCAGCTTACAAGTTTGCCAAGGCATAGCAGGAGCAAACTGACTTGGCCAGAGTTTGTCTACACAAGGTAGCCAAGAGGTCGAAGAAGTGGGTAGACCAGAAAAGGCGGGATGTGCAGTTCCAGGTTGGAGACTTGGTGTTGGTAAAGCTGCATCCCATTGTGCACCATAGGGGGCTGCACAAAGGCCTAGTCCAGAGGTATGAGGGACTTTTTCGAGTAGTCAAGAGGGTAGGCAAGGTTGCCTACAAGCTAGATATGCCACCCAAGTTGAGGGTACACCCGGTGTTCCATGTGAGCATGCTCAAGCCTTTCCATGAGGATGAGGGAGATCCAGGACGGGCAGAGTCAAAGCGTGCACCATTGGGAGCAAGGGCCTCATATGAGAAGGAGGTCCACAGCATCATAGCTGACTGGGAGGTGAGACGGAAGAACTATCAACCAAGACATGAGTACTTGGTGCGCTGGAAGGGACTTTCAGACAGTGAGGCGAGCTGGGAACCAGCAGAGGACTTATGGTAGTTCGGGGACTAGATCAAGCAGTACCATGCAGAAGACGTAATGAGGGCATTATACAATCGGGTGGGGGAAAATGTCACTCCCTGAGCAGGCACATCAGGCAGACCAGCAGGTGAGGCAGAGGTTGAAGCCCGCAGACCAGGTGTGCTGGCGAGTATCTGTGCGTAAAGCCTAACAAACGAGTTCAGAATGCCCACCCAACTTGCAGGCAGCCCGTGAGACCAAGGCCTAGTATACAAGCTACCCGTACCACATCCAGAAGGGCCCAAGGTGCTGGACACATAGGGGAAGCCTCTGGAAGCAGGCTGGACTAGCAGGAGCATCCTGGCAGATTTGGTTGACCCTGAAAATCAGAAGTTAGCATCCTGATTGATTGTAATCCCATGATTTTAGCCTTTATTCTAGGGATATTGCCATTAAGTTGTAGCTGGAGCCTCAACTATAAATAAAGGGGTACTCCACCCTCATTTGTACATCATCAAACATTTCTCTTTCAGTGAATACAAGAGCATTTCCAGAATTCTGTCTTGTTATCCTGTTTCTCTTTAACTTGTGTAATCAGCCCTTCCCAGTGCTCTAGTGCCCGCACGCTTCTATTTTAGGTTGACTTAGGCACAAAAGAGGAGATTCCAAGCCTAAGGCCGCACGGATTCTGAGTCTTAGGTCGGAGCCCATGACACCTGCATGTGCCGATGGTGTTCGATGCAACCGCCCACACCAGGGGCCATCTTGTGCCGATGGTGGTCAAGGCAATTGCTCACACCAAGGGCCGATATGTGCCGATGGTGATCGAGGCAACCTTCTGCACCAGGGCCCAACTTGTGCCAACGACGGTCGAGGTAAGTGCCCGTACCAAAGGCCAGCCTGTGCCGATGATGGTCGATGCATGTTCCATCACCATGCACCATCATGTGCCATTGATGGTCGAGGCCTTGGCCAAAGTTCAATTTTGAGCCACGGTGCACATGCTGGGCTCAGGCATGTGCTGGTGCCACATTTTTTTCACCCAGGGCACCATCACCGGAGCATCGTCGGAGAACCTAACCGACGGCATTGGGGGTTCCGGCGATTGGGAAGGCCGGGGGGTGTACGCACATGATGTGTGATGGGTGCTGGTACTTGGCCCTTATATTGGTCCCCTATCCCTCATCAAACCTCGAGAACTCACACCCCCTTAAAGAGCATTTGAGATTTTATACGTTTGCTCCCAGTAGCCATTAAAGTGTCTGAAATGGGGACATTTTTTTCAAATGGTCACAAAATCTTCTCCACTTCGAGTTTTTAGCTGAATTTTTTTGTGTGAGCCAACAAAAATACAAGGATCACATCTACCAAATTTAGGGCCAAAATGCCTTCTAAAACATTTTTCAAAAATCCCGAACCGCAAAAAGTTTTGAAAATCATGAAAAATAGAAAACGGGTCGTCTTGGCACAAAACTTCACATGAAGGCTTAGGGGACCATTATATGAATTTAGAAGCCATAAAAATGGCATTGGCATGGCAGAAATATGAAGATGTGCCCGAACCCACCACCACTCGATCGATCCACGGCTTGCGCATCCCGCCTTTCTGACCGGCTAAGTGCCCGCACGCTCATTTCGTGGGTTGACTTAGGCATACATAGTGCGCTCCCAGTGTAAGATCGGACCAGACTGAAGGTTGCGGTAGCAAGACCCGTAGCGAGATTGGCAGCACGTAGAGGGGACCGGGTCGATCCCCAACTTGCTCATCCTACCTCTCTGGCCGACTGAGCCCCCGCACGCTCGTTTTGTGGGTTGACTTAAGCATATGGAGTTCATCCCCAGTCTAAGCATACGGAGTTCATTCCTAGTCTAAGATCAGATCGGATCGAGGGTTGCAGTAGCAGGACCAATAGCAGGATCGATAACACATAGGGGGACCGAGTTAATCCTCAACTTACGCATTCTGCCTCACCGGTCGGCTGAGCGCCTGCACGCTTGTTTCATGGGTTGACTTAGGTATACGGAGTTCATTCCCAGTCTAAGCATACAGAGTTCATTCCCAGTCTAAGATTGGATTAACAACAGCACGTAAAGGGGGACTGGGTTGATCCTCAGCTTGCGCATCCTGCCTCTCTGGTCGGTTGAGCACCCGGACGCTCGTTTCATGGGTTAACTTAGGAATATGATGTTCATTCCTAGTCTAAGCCCCAACCAGACTGAGGGACCCGTAGCGGGATCGACAGCACGCAGAAAGGGACTGGGCTGATCCTTAGCTTGCGCATTCTGGCTCTTCAGCCGGTTGAATGCCCGTTCACTCATTTCATGGGTTGACTTAGGCATACGTAGTGCATTCCCGGTATCGACCAACCAAGGGCCAGAGGCTATCGATGGCATTTGAGGCAACAACCAAGGGGGACCAGCAGCAAGATCTTTGGTCGGCTCACGTATCCCACCCCCAACGATCGGTTCGATGCTCGTACGCTCATTTCGGGGGCCGATCGGGGCTTGACATGTACGGATGGTGGTCGAGGCAACCACCCGCACCATGGCCCAACATGTGCCGATGGTGTTTGATGCAACCGCCCTCACCAGAGGCTATCTTATACCGATGGTGGTCGAGGAAACCGCTCGCACCAGGGCCCAACTTGTGCCGATGGCAGTCGAAGCAAGTGCCCGTACCAAAGCGTAGCCTGTGCCAATGATGGTTGATGCACGTGCCATCACCATGCGCCATCATGCACCATTGATGGTCGAGGCCTTGGCGAAAGTTTGATTTTGAGCCACGGCGCACATGCTGGGCTCAGGCATGTGTTGGTGCCACATTTTTTTTGCCTGGGGCACCATCACCAGAGCATCGTCGGAGAACCTAACCGACGACATTAGGGGTTTCGATGATTGGGAAGGTTAGGGGGTGTGCGCACATGATGTGCGATGGGTGCTGGTACTTGGCCCTTGTATTGGCCATCCCTCATCAAACCTTGAGAACTCACACCCCCTTAAAGAGCATTTGAGATTTTATAGGTTTACTCCTAGTAGCGATTAAAGTGTCTGAAATGGGGACATTTTTTTCAAACGGTCACAAAATCTTCTCCACTTCGAGTTTTTAGCTGAATTTTTTTGTTCATGCCAACAAAAATACAAGGATCACGTCTACCAAATTTGGGGCCAAAACTCCTTCTAAAACAATTTTAAAAAATCTTGAAACGTAAAAAGTTTCAAAAATCATGAAAAATAGAAAACGGGTCGTCTTGCCATTAAACTTTACATGAAGGCTTAGGGGACTATTGTATGGATTTACAAGCCATAAAAATGGCATTGGCACAGTAGAAATATGAAGATGTACCTAAACCCACCTACCACACGATCGATCCATGGCTTACACATCCCGCCTCTCCGACCTGCTGAGTGCTCGCACGCTCGTTTTGTGGGTTGACTTAGGCATACATAGTGCACTCCAATCTAAGATCAGACCAGACCGAGGGTTATGGTAGCAGGACCCGCAGCGGGATCGACAGCACACAAGGGGACCGGGTCGATCCTCGGCTTGTGCATCTTGCCTCTCTGGATGATTGAGCACCCGTATGCTTGTTTCGTGGGTTGACTTAGGCATACAAAGTTCATCCCCAGTCTAAGCATACGGAGTTCATTCCCAGTCTAAGATCGGATCGGACCGCCGGCTTACGTATCCTACCTCTCTGGTTGGCTGAGCTCCCGCACGATCATTTCGTGGGTTTACTTAGGCATACGGAGTTCGTCCCCAGTCTAAGCATACAGAGTTCTTTCCCAGTCTAAGATCGGATCGGACCGAGGATTGTGGTAGTAGGACTAGCAGTAGGATCGGTAGCAGGCAGGGGGGGACCGGGTCGATCCTTGACTTGTGCATTCTGCCTCTCCGACTGGCTGAGTGCCTGCACGCTCGTTTTATGGGTTGGCTTAGGCATACGGAGTTCATTCCATGTCTAAGCCCCAGTCAGATCGAGGGTTGTGGCAGCGGGACCGACAGCACGCAGAGGGGGATCGGGTCGATCCCTGGCTTGCGCATTATTCCTCTCCAGCCCAGTGCCCGCACGCTCATTTCATGGGTTGACTTAGGCATACGGAGTTCATTCCTAGTCTAAGCATATAGAGTTCATCCCCAGTCTAAGATAAGAGCGACAGCGGGATCGACAGCAGCACGCAGAGGGGGACTGGGCTGATCCTCGACTTCCACATCCTGTCTCTCTGCTCGGTTGAGCGCCCGCACGCTCGTTTCATGGGTTGACTTAGGCATACGGAGTTCATTCTTGGTGTAAGCCCCAACTAAATTGAGGGACCTGCAATGGGATCGACAGCATGCAGAGGGGGACCAAGCCAATCCTCGGCTTGTGCATACTGGCTCTCCGGTCGGTTGAGCACCCGTACGCTCGTTTCATGGGTTGACTTAGGCATACGTAGTGCATTCCCGACTCGACCAACCAAGGGCCAGAGGCTATCAATGGTATTTGGGGCAACAACCGAGGGGGACCAGTAGCGGGATCCTTGGTCAGCTCGCGCATCCTGCCCCCAATGACAGGTTTGGTGCTCGTACGCTCATTTCGGGGGTCGACCAAGGCTCGGCATGCGCCGATGGTGGTCGATGGTGTTCGATGCAACCGCTCGCACCAGGGGCCATCTTGTGCCAATGGTGGTCGTGGCAACCACCTGCACCAGGGCCTAGCTTTTGTCGATGGCGGTCAAGGAAAGTGCCCGTACCAAAAGGCAGCCTGTGCCGATGATGGTCAATGCATTTACCATCACCATGTGCCATCATGTGCCATTGATGGTCGAGGCCTTGGCTGAAGTTTGATTTTGAGCAACGGTGCACATGCTGGGCTCGGGCATGTGCTGGTGCCACATTTTTTCCACTCGAGGCACCATCGTCGGAGCATCATCGGAGAACCTAACCAACGACATTGGGGGTTTCGGCAATTGAGGGGGCCGGGGGGTGTGCGCACATGATGTGTGATGGGTGCTGGTACTTGGCCCTTATATTGGCCCCCTATCCCTCATCAAGCCTCAAGAACTCACACCCCCTTAAAGAGCATTTGAGATTTCATAGGTTTGCTCACAGTAGCCATTAAAGTGTTTGAAATGGGGACATTTTTTTCAAACTGTCACAAAATCTTCTCCACTTCGATTTTTTAGCTGAAATATTTTGTGCATGCCAACAAAAATACAAGGATCACGTCTACCAAATTTGGGACCAAAACTCCTTGTAAAAAAATTTTAAAAAATCCCGAACCGTAAAAAGTTTTAAAAATCGTCAAAAATAGAAAACGGGTCGTCTTGCCACGAAACTTCACATGAAGGATTAGGGGGCCATTGTATGAATTTACAAACCATAAAAATGGCATTGGCATGGCAGAAACATGAAGATGTGCCAGGACCCACCTACCACTCGATCGATCCACCGCTTGCGCATCCCGCCTCTCCGGTGGGCTAGGTGCCCACTCACTCGTTTCACGGGTTGACTTAGGCATACGTTGCGCACTCCCAGTCTAAGATCGAATCGAATTGAGGATTGAGGCAGCAGGACCCGCAGTGAGATAGGTAGCACGCGGAGGGGATCGGGTCGATCCCCAGCTTGCGCATCCTGCCTCTTTGGCCGGTTGAGCACCCGCGTGCTCGTTTCGTGGGTTGACTTAGGCATAAGGAGTTCATCCCCAGTCTAAGCATATGGAGTTCATTCCCAGTCTAAGATCAGATCGAACCGAGGGTTGTGACAGCAAGACCAGCAGTAAGATCGACAGCACGCTGGGGGGACCGGGCTAATCCCCAGCTTACGCATTCTACCTCTCCGACTGGCTGAGCACCCGCACGCTCTTTTCGATGGTTAGCTTAGACATAAGTAGTTCATTCCATGTCTAAGCCCCAATTAGACCGAGGGTTATGGCAGTGGGACCGACATCATACAGAGAGGGATAGGGCCGATCCCTGGCTTATCCATTACGCCTCTTTGATTGGCTCAGTGCCCACACGTTCATTTCGTGGGTTGACTTAGGCATACAGAGTTAATTCCCAGTCTAAGCATACGAAGTTCGTTCTCAGTCTAAGATCGAATCGACAGCAGCACGTAGAGGGGGACCGGGTGGATCCTCGACTTGCGCATCCTACCTCTTCGACCGATTGAGTGCCAGCACGATCATTTTGTGGGTTGACTTAGGCATACGGAGTTCATTCCCGGTCTAAGCCCCAACCAGACCGAGGGACCCACAGTGGGATCGGCAACACGCAGGGGGGACTGGGTCGATCCCCGGCTTATGCATTTTTCCTCTCCGACCGGCTGAGCCACGTACGCTCGTTTCATGGGTTGGCTTAAGGATACGGAGTTCATCCCTAGTATAAGCATATGGAGTTCATTTCCAGTCTAAGATCGAACCGGATCGAGTGTTACAGTAACAGGACCAACAGCAGGATCGATAGCAAGCATGGAGGGATCGGGTCGATCCCCGGCTTGTGCATTGTGCCTCTCCGGCCGGTTGAGCCATCGCGCACTTGTTTCGTGGGTTGGCTTAGGCATACGGAGTTCATTCCATGTCTAAGCCCCAGTCGGACCGAAGGTTGTGGCAGTGGGACCGACAGCACGTAGAGAGGGACCGGGCCGATCCTCGACTTGTCCATTATGCCTCTCCGGCCGGCTCAGTGCCCGCACGCTCATTTCGTGGGTTGACTTAGGCATACGGAGTTAATTCCCAGTCTAAGCATACAGAGTTCATTCCCAGTCCAAGATCGGACCGACAACAGCACGCAAAGGGGGATCGAGTGGATCCTCAGCTTGCGTATCCTGCCTCTTCGGTCGGCTGAACACCAGCACGCTCGTTTCGTGGGTTGACTTAGGCATACGAAATTGATTCTTGGTCTAAGCCCCAACCAGACTGAGGGACCTACAGTGGGATCGACAACACGCAGGGGGGACTGGGCTGATCCCCGACTTACGCATTTTTCCTCTCCGGTCGGTTGAGCCCCGGTACGCTCGTTTCATGGGTTGGCTTAGGGATACGGAGTTCATTCCATGTCTAAGCCCCAGCCAGACTGAGGGTTGTGGCAGCGGGGCCGGTAGCACGTAGGGGGATCGGGTTGATCCTTGGCTTGCGCATTATGCCTCTCCGACCTGCTCAGTGCTCGCACACTCGTTTCATGGGTTGATTTAGGCATACGGAGTTCATTCCCAATCTAAGCATATGAAGTTCATTCCTAGTCTAAGATTGGACTGAAAGTAGCACGCAGAAGAGGATCGAGTTGATCCTTGACTTGCACATCTTGCCTCTGCGGCTGGCTGAGCGCCCGTACGCTTGTTTCATGGGTTGACTTAGGCATATGGAGTTCATTCCTAGTCTAAGCCCCAACCAAACCGAGGGACCTGTAGCGGGATCAGCAGCATGCAGAGGGGGATCGGGCTGATCCTTGGCTTGCACATTTTGGCTCTCTGGCCGACTGAGCGCCCGCACGCTCATTTGATGGGTTGGCTTAGGCATACGTAGTGCATTCCTGGTCTCGACCAACCAAGGGCCAGAGGCTATCGACGGCATTTGGGACAACAACAGAGGGGGACCAGCAACGGTATCCTTGCTTGGCTCATGCATCCCACCCCCAGTGGTCAGTTCGGTGCCCGTACGCTTGTTTCAGTGGCGCATCGAGGCTCGACATGTGTCGATGGTGGTCGAGGCAACCGCCCGCACCACGGCCCAGCATGTGCCGATGGTGTTCGATGCAACCGCCCGACCAGGGGCCATTTTGTAACGATAGTGGTCAAGGCAATCGCCCGCACCAAGGGCCGGCATGTGCCGATGGTGATCGAGGAAACCGCCTGCACCAAGGCCCAGTTTGTGCCGATGGCGGTCATGGCAAGTGCTTGTACCAAAGGGCAGCTTGTACCGATAATGGTCGATGCATGTGCCATCGCCATGTGCCATCACATGCCATTGATGGTCGAGGCCTTGGCCAAAGTTTGATTTTGCGCCCCGGGTGCATATGCTGGGCTCGAGCATGTGCTGGTGCCACATTTTTTTGCTCAGGGCACCATCATCGGAGCATCGCCAGAGAACCTAACCGACAGCATTGGGGGTTCCGACGATTGGGGGCTTGGGTGGTGTGCGCACATGATGTACGATGGGTGCTAGTATTTAGCCATTTTATTGCCCCCCTATCCCTCATCAAACCTTAAGAACTCACACCCCTTTAAAGAGCATTTGAGATTTTATAGGTTTGCTCCCAGTAGCCATTAAAGTGTCTGAAATGGGGACATTTCTTTCAAACGGTCACAAAATCTTCTCCACCTTGAGTTTTTAGCTGAATTTTTTTATGCATACCAACGAAAATGAAACGATCACGTACCAAATTTGGGGCCAATACTCCTTCTAAAAAAAATTTAAAAAATTCTAAACCGTAAAAGGTTTTGAAAATCATGAGACATAGAAAACGGGTCGTCCTGCCACGAAACTTCACATGAAGGCTTAGAGGACCATTGTATGAATTTACAAGCCATAAAAATGGCATTGGTATAGCAGAAATATGAAGATGTGCCTGAACCCACCTATCACTCGATCGATCCACGGCTTACGCATCCCGCCTCTCCGACCGGCTAAGTGCCCGCACGCTATTTCGTGGGTTGACTTAGGCAGAAGTAGTGCAATCCTAGTCTAAGATCAGACCGGACCGAGGGTTGCGACAGCAGGATCCACAGTAGGATAGACAGCATGCAGAAGGGATCGGGTCGATCTTCGGCTTACGTATCCTACCTCTCTGGCCAACTGATCGCCTGCATGCTCGTTTTGTGGGTTGACTTAGGCATATGGAGTTCATCCCTAGTTTAAGCATACGGAGTTCATTCCTAATCTAAGATCGGATGGGACCAAGGGTTGCAACAGCAGGACCAGCAGCAGGATCGACAGCATGCAGGGAGGGACCGGGCTTATCCCCGGCTTGTGCATTTTGCCTCTCCGATCGGTTGAGCCCCCGCACGCTTGTTTCATGGGTTGGCTTAGGCATACGGAGTTCATTCCATGTCTAAGCCCCAATCAGACTGAAGGTTGTGGTAGCGAGATTGACAGCACATAGAAAGGGATTGGGCCGATCCCCGGCTTGCGTATTATGCCTCTTCGGCTGGCTCAGTACCCGCACGCTCGTTGCATTGGTTGTCTTAGGCATACGGAGTTCATTCTCAGTCTAAGCATACGAAGTTCATTCCCAGTCTAAGATCGGACCGACAGTAGCACAAAGAGGGGGATCGAGCTGATCCCTGGCTTGCGCATGTTGCCTCTCCGGTTGGCTGAGCGCCCGGACGCTCATTTCATGGGTTAACTTAGGCATATGGAGTTCATTCTTGGTCTAAGCCCCAACCGAACCGAGGGACCTACAATAGGATCGACAGTACACAGAGGGGGACCGGGCCAATCCTCGACTTGCACATTTTGACTCTTTGGTTGGCTGAGTGGCCGTACGCTCGTTTCATGGGTTGACTTAGGCATACATAGTGCATTCCCGGTCTCGACCAACCAAGGACCAGAGGCTATCAACGACGTTTGGGGCAACAACTGAGGGGGACCAACAGTGGGATCCTTTGTCAGCTCACGCATCCCTACCCCAATGGTCAATTTGGTGCTTACACACTCGTTTCGAAGGCCGATCGAAGCTCGGCATGTGTTGATGGTGGTCAAGGCAACCGCCCGCACCATGGCTCAACATGTGCCGATGGTGTTCGATGCAACCTCCCACACCAAGGGCCATTTTGTGCCGATGGTGGTCGAGGCAACTACCCGCACCAAGGCCCAGCTTGTGTCGATGGCGGTCGAGGCAAGTGCTCGTACCAAAGGGCAGCCTGTGCCGATGATGGTCGATGCATGTGCCATCGCCATGCGCCATCATGTGCCATTGAAGGCCTTGGCCGAAGTTTGATTTTTGAGCCATGGTGCACATGCTGGGCTTGGGCATGTGCTGGTGCCACATTTTTTTCGCCTGGGGCACCATCACAGGAGCATCGTCAGAGAACCTAACCGACGGCATTGGGGTTCCAGCGATTGGGGGGTCGGGCCGTGTGCGCACATGATGTGCGATGGGTGCTGGTACTTGGCCTTTATATTGGCCCCCTATCCCTCATCAAACCTTGAGAACTCACTCCCCCATAAAGAGCATTCGAGATTTTATAGGTTTGCTCCCAGTAGCCATTAAAGTGTATGAAATGGGGACATTGTTTTCAAAAGGTCACAAAATCTTCTCCACTTTGAGTTTTTAGCTGAATTTGTTTGTGCGTGCCTACAAAAATACAAGGATCACATCTACCAAATTTGGGGCCAAAACTCCTTCTAAAAAAATCTTAAAAAATCCCAAACCGTAAAAAGTTTCAAAAATCATGAAAAATAGAAAACGTGTCGTTTTCCCACGAAACTTCACATGAAGGCTTAGGGGACCATTGTATGAATTTACAAACCATAAAAATGGCACTTGCACGACAAAAATATGAAGATGTGCCTGAACCCACCTACCCCTCGATCGATCCACCGCTTGCGCATCCCGCCTCTCTGACCGGCTAAGTGCCCGCAAGCTCGTTTCGTGGGTTGACTTTGGCATACGTGTGTGCTCTCAATCTAAGATTAGACCAGATTGAAGGTTGCGGCAGCAGGACCCGTAGCGGGATCGTCAGCACTCAGAGGGGACCGGGTCGATCCTCGGCTTGCGTATCTTGCCTCTCTAGCCGACTGAGTGCCCCCACACTCCTTTCGTGGGTTGACTTAGGCATATGGAGTTCATCCCCAATCTAAGGATACGGAGTTCATTCCCAGTCTAAGATGGGACTGGATCGAGGGTTGCAACAGCAGGACTAGCAGCAGGATCGATAGCACGCAGGGGGGATCGGGCCATTCCCCGGTTTACGCATTTTGCCTCTTCAGCCGGCTGAGACCCCGCACGCTCGTTTTGTGGGTTGGCTTAGATATACGAAGTCCATTCCACGTCTAAGCCCCAACCAGATCGAGGGTTGTGGCAGCGGGATCGGTAGCACGTAGAGGGGGACTGGGTTGATCCCTGGCTTACGCATTATGCCTCTCCGATCGGCTCAGCACCCGCATGCTCGTTTCGTGGGTTAACTTAGGCATACGAAGTTCATTCCCAGTCTAAGCATACGGAGTTCATTCCCAGTCTAAGATCGAATGAAAAGGGGGATCGGCCGATCCTCGGCTTGCGCATCCTACCTCTCGACCGACTGAACGCCCACACGTTCATTTCGTGGGTTGACTTAGGCATACGGAGTTCATTCCCGGTCTAAGCCCCAACCGGATCGAGGGACCCGTAATAGGATCAACAACACACAGAGGGGGATCAGGCCGATCCTTGGCTTGGCATTCTGGCTCTTCGACCAGCTGAGCGCCCACATGCTCATTTCATGGGTTGACTTAGGCATACGTAGTGCATTCTAGGTCTCGACCAACCAACGGCTAGAGGCTATCGACGGCGTTTGGGGTAACAACCAAGGGGGACCTGCAGCGGGATCCTTGGTCAGCTCACGCATCTCACCCCCAGCGGTTGGTTCGATGCTCACATGTGCATTTCGAGGGCCGATCGAGGCTTGACAAGTGCCGATAGTGGTCGAAGCAACCTCCCGCACCACAGCCCCGCATGTGTCGATGGTGTTCGATGCAACCGCCCACACCAGGGGCCATCTTATGTCGATGGTGGTCGAGGCAACCGCCTGCACCAATGCCTAGCTTGTGCCGATGGTGGTCGAGGCAAGTGCCTGTACCAAAAGGCAACCTGTGCCGATGATGGTCGATGCATGTGCCATCACCATACGCCATCACGTGCCATTGATGGTCGAGGCCTTGGCCGAAGTTCAATTTTGAGCCACGGTGCACATGCTGGGCTTAGGAATGTGCTGCTGCCACATTTTTTTCGCTTGGGGCACCATCGTCGGAGCATCACCGGAGAACCTAACCGACGATATTGAGGGTTCCGACGATTGGGGGGGCCGGGGGTGTACGCATATGATGTGTGATGGGTGCTGGTACTTGGCCCTTATATTGGCCCCCTATCCCTCATCAAACCTCGAGAACTCACACCCCCTTAAAGAGCATTTGAGATTTTATAGGTTTGCTCCCAGTAGCCATTAAAGTGTCTGAAATGGGGACATTTTTTTCAAACACTCACAAAATCTTCTCCACTTCAAGTTTTTAGCTGAATTTGTTTATGCGTGCCAACAAAAATAGAAGGATCACGTCTACCAAATTTGGGGCCAAAACTCTTTCTAAAAAAATTTTAAAAAATCCCGAACCATAAAAAGTTTTGAAAATCGTGAAAAATAGAAAACGGGTCGTCCTGCCACGAAACTTCACATGAAGGCTTAGGGGACCATTGTATGAATTTACAAGCCATAAAAATGGCATTGGCATGGTAGAAATATGAAGATGTGCCTGAACCCACCTACCAGTCGATCGATCCATGGCTTGCGCATCCTGCCTCTCTGACCGGCTAAGTGCTCGCACGCTCGTTTCGTGGGTTGACTTAGGCATACGTAGTGCAATCCCAATCTAAGATCAGACCGGATCGAGGTTGCAACAGCAAGACCCGTAGCGGGATCTGTAGCACGCAGAGGGGATCAGGTCGATCCTCGACTTACGCATCCTGCCTCTCTGGTCGGTTGATCGCCTGCACGCTCGCTTTGTGGGTTGTCTTAGGCATATGGAGTTCATCCCCAGTCTAAGCATATGGAGTTCATTCCCAGTCTAAGATGGGATCGAATCGAGGGTTGCGACAGTAGGACCAGCAGTAGGATCGACAGCGCATAGGGGGAATCGGGCCGATCCCCGACTTGTGCATTTTGCCTCTCCGGTCAGTTGAGTGCCCGCACGCTCATTTCATGGGTTGGCTTAGGCATACGGAGTTTATTCCATGTCTAAGCCCCAGCCGGACCGAGGGTTGTGGCAGTGGGATCGACAGCACGTAGAGGGGGACCGGACCAATCCCCGGCTTGCGCATTATGCCTCTTCGATCGGCTCAGCACCCGCACGCTCGTTTCGTGGGTTGACTTAGGCATACAGAGTTCATTCCCAGTCTAAGATCAGATCGATAGCAGCATGCAGAGGGGGACCGGGTTGATCCTCGACTTACGCATCCTGCCTCTCCAATCGGTTGAGCGCCCGTATGCTCGTTTCGTGGGTTGACTTAGGCATACGAAGTTCATTCCTGGTCTAAGCCCCAATCGGACCGAGGGAGCTGCAGTGGGATTGGCAGCACACCGAGGGGGATCGGGCTGATCTTTGATTTACGCATTCTAGCTCTTCGATCGGCTGAGCACCCGTACGCTCGTTTCATAGCTTGACTTAGGCATACATAGTGCATTCTCGGCCTCGACCAACCAAGGGCCAGAGGCTATTGATGGCGTTTGGGGCAACAACCGAGGGGGACCATCAGTGGGATCCTTGGTCGGCTCACACATCCCACCCCCAGCAGTCGGTTCAGTGCTCGTACACTCATTTTGGGGGCCAACCGGGGCTCGACATGTGCCGTTGGTGGTCGAGGCAATCGCCCGCACCACGACCCAACATGTGCCGAGGGTGTTCGATGAAACCGCCCACACCAGGGGCCATCTTGTGCCAATGGTGGTCGAGGCAACCGCCTGCACCAGGGCCCAGCTTGTGCCGTTGGCGGTCGAGGCAAGTGCCAATACCAAAGGGTAGCCTGTGCTGATGGTGGTTGATGCATACGGAGTTCATTCCATGTCTAAGCCCCAACCAGATCGAAGGTTGTGGTAGCGAGACAGGCAGCAAGCAGAGGGGGATCAGGCCGATCCCCGACTTGCACATTATACCTCTCCAGCCTGCTCAGCGCCCATATGCTCATTTTATGGGTTGACTTAGGCATACAAAGTTCTTTCCCAGTCTAAGCATACGGAGTTCATTCCCAGTCTAAGATCAGACCGACAGCAGCACGCAGAAAGGGACCAGGCTGATCCTCGGCATACGTATCCTGCCTCTCTGACCGACTGATCGCCTGTAGACTCGTTTCATGGGTTGACTTAGGCATATGGAGTTCAATCACGGTCTAAGCCCCAACCGGACCGAGGGACCCATAGCGGGATCAACAGCACGCAGAGGGGGATCAAACCGATCCTTGGCTTATGCATTCTAGCTCTTTGGTTGGCTGAACACCCGTACGCTCCTTTCATGGGTTGACTTAGGCATGCGTAGTGCGTTCCCGATCTCGACCAACCAACGGCCAAAGGCTATCGACAATGTTCGAGGCAACAACCGAGGGGGACCAGCAGCGGGATCCTTGGTCGGCTCACGCATCCCTCCCCCAGTGGTTGGTTCGATGCCCGTAGGCTCATTTCGGGGGTCGACCGGGGCTTGGCATGTGTCGATGGTGGTCGAGGCAACCGCCCGCACCACGGCCCAACATGTGCCGATGGTGTTCGATGCAATCGCCCGCACCAAGAGCCATCTTATCTCGATGGTGGTTGAGGCAATCACCCGCACCAAGGGTCGGCATGTGCAGATGGTGATCGAGACAACTGCTTGCACCAGGGCCTAGCTTGTGCCGATGGCGATCGATGCAAGTGCCTGTACCAAAGGGCAGCAGCACGCAGAGGGGGACTGATCGATCCCTGGCTTACGCATCCTGCCTCTCCGGTCGGATAAGCGCCCGTACGCTCATTTCGTGGGTTGACTTAGGTATACGGAGTTCATTCCCAGTCTAAGCATATGGAGTTCATTCCAAGTATAAGATCGAACTGACAGCAGCACGCAGAAGGGGATCGAGCTGATCTTCGGCTTATGCATCCTGCCTCTCCGATTGGCTGAGCGCCCGCACACTCATTTTGTGGGTTGACTTAGGCATACGAAGTTAATTCCCTGTCTAAGCCCTAACCGAATAGAGGGACCCGCAGTGGGATCGATAGTTCACAGAGGGGGATCGGACTGATCTTCGGCTTACGCATTCTGGCTCTCCGACTGGCTGAGTGCCCGCACGCTCGTTTCATGGGTTGACTTAGTCATATGTAGTGCATTCCCAGTCTCGACCAACCAAGGGCCAGAGGCTATCGATGTCATTTAGGACAGTAACCGATGGGGACCAGCAGCGGGATCCTTGGTCTGCTTGCGCATCCTGCCCCCAGTGATCGGTTCAGTGCCCGCACGCTCGTTTCAGGGGCCGACCCGGGCTCGATATGTGCCGATGGTGGTCAAGGCAACTGCCCGCACCATGACCCAACATGTGCCGATGGTGTTCGATGCAACCGCCCACACTAAGGTAAAGCTTGTGCTGATGGCGGTCGAGGCAAGTGCCCGTACCAAAGGGCAGCCTTTATCGATGATGGTCAATGCATGTGCCATCACCATGCGTCATCATATGCCATTGATGATCGAGGCCTTTGTCGAAGTTCAATTTTGAGCCATGGTGCACATGCTATGCTCGGGCATGTGCTGGTGCCACATTTTTTTTGCTCGGGGCACCATCGTCGGAGAACCTAACAGACGGCATTGGAGGTTCCGACGATTGGGGGGCCCGGGGGGCGTGCGTACATGATGTGCGATGGGTGCTGGTACTTGGCCCTTATATTGGCCCCCTATCCCTCATCAAACCTCGAGAACTCACACCCCCTTAAAGAGCATTTGAGATTTTATAGGTTTGCTCCTAGTAGCCATTAAAGTATCTGAAATGGGGACATTTTTTTCAAACGGTCACAAAATCTTCTCCGCTTCAAATTTTTAGCTGAATTTTTTTGTGCATGCCAACAAAAATACAAGGATCACATTTACCAAATTTGGGGTGAAAAATCCTTCTAAAAAAAGTTTTAAAAAATCCCGAATCGTAAAAAGTTTCAAAAATCGTGAGAAAGAGAAAACGGGTCGTCTTTCCACGAAACTTCACATGAAGGCTTAGGGGACCATTGTATGAATTTACAAGCCATAAAAACGGCATTGGCATGGCAGAAATATGAAGATGTGCCTAAACCCACCTACCACTCGATCGATCCACGGCTTGCGCATTCCGCCTCTCCGGTCGACTAAGTGCCTGCACGCTCGTTTCGTGGGTTGACTTAGGCACACGTAGTGCGCTCCCAGTCTAAGATTGGATAGGACTGAGGGTTGCGGTAGCAAGACCCGCGATGGGATCGGTAGCACGTAGAGGGGATCGAGTCGATCGCCGGCTTGTGCATCCTACCTCTCTGGCTGGCTGAGTGCCCGTACGCTCATTTCGTGGGTTGACTTAGGCATACGGAGTTTATCCCCAGTCTAAGCATACGAAGTTCATTCCCAGTCTAAGATCGGATGGGACCGAAGGTTATGGCAGCAAGACCAGTAGCAAGATCGGCAGCACACTGGGGGGGACTGGGCTGATCCCTAGCTTGCGCATTCTGCATCTCTGGCTGGTTGAGCACCCGCACGCTCGTTTTGTGGGTTGCCTTCGGCATACGGAGTTCATTCCATGTCTAAGCCCTAGCCGGACTGAGGGTTGTGGCAGCGGGACCGACAACATGCAAAGGGGGATCGAGTCGATCCCCGACTTGCAAATTATGCCTCTCCGGTCGACTCAAAGCCTGTGCGCTCGTTTTGTGGGTTGACTTAGGCATACGGAGTTCATTCATAGTCTAAGCATACAGAGTTCATTCCCAGTCTAAGATCAGACCGGCAGCGGGATCGGCAGCAGCACGCAGAGGGGGATCGGGCCGATCCTTGGCTTGTGCATCCTGCTTCTCCGATAGACTGAGTGCCCACACGCTCATTTTATGGGTTAACTGAGGCATACGAAGTTCATTCCTGGTCTAAGCCCCAATCGGACCGAGAGACCCGCAGTGGGATCGACAGCACGAAGAGGGGGACCGGGCTAATCCTCGACTTGCGCATTTTGGCTCTCCGATCGGCTGATCACCCGCACGCCTGTTTCATGGGTTGACTTAGGCATACGTAGTGCATTCCTGATCTTGACCAACCAAGGACCAGAGGCTATCGACGATGTTTGGGGAAACAACAGAGGGGGACCAGCAGCGGGATCCTTGGTTGGCTCGCTCATCCTATCCTCATCGGGTCAGTTTGGTGCCCGCACGCTCGTTTCAGGGGCCGATCGGGGCTTGGCATGTGCCGATGGTGGTCGAGGTAACCTCCCGCACCACGGCCCAGCATGTGGCGATGGTGTTTGATGCAACCACCCGCACTAGGGGTCATCTTGTGCCGTTGGTGGCCGAGGCAATCGCCTGCACCAGGGCCCAGCTTGTGCTGATGATGGTCAAGGCCTTGGCCGAAGTTTGATTTTGAGCCATGGTGCACATGCTGGGCTCAGGCATGTGCTGGTGCCATATTTTTGTTCACCCGGGGCACCATCACCGGAGAACCTAACCCGCGACATTGGGGTTCCAACGATTTGGGGGGCCAGGGGGTGTGCGCACATGATGTGCGATGGGTGTTGGTACTTGGCCCTTATATTGGCCCTCTATCCCTCATCAAACCTCAAGAACTCACACCCCCTTAAAGAGCATTTGAGATTTTATAGGTTTGCCCCCAGTAGCCATTAATGTGTTTGAAATGGGGACATTTTTTTCAAACGGTCACAAATCTTCTCCACTTGGAGTTTTAGCTGAATTTTTTTGTGCATGCAAAAAAAAATAAAAGGATCACGTCTACCAAATTTGGGGCCAAAACTCCTTCTAAAAAAATTTTAAAAAATCTCAAACTGCAAGAAGTTTCGTGCACATGACCGGATCGAGGGTTATGGTAGCAGGATCAGCAGCACGCAGGGGAGGATCGGCCCGATCTCTAGCTTGCGCATTCTGCCTCTCTGGTCGATTGAGAACCCGCACGCTCATTTCATGGGTTGGCTTAGGCATACGGAGTTCATTCCATGTCTAAGGCCCAGCCGAACCAAGGGTTATGGCAGCGAGATCGATAGCATGTAGAGGGGGATCGAGCCGATCCCTGACTTGTGCATTATGCCTCTCCGGTCGGCTCAGTGCCCGCACGTTCGTTTCATGGGTTGACTTAGGCATAGGGAGTTCATTCCCAATCTACCAAATTTGGGGCCAAAACTGCTTCTAAAAAAATTTTAAAAAATCTCGAATCGTAAAAAATTTTAAAAATCATGAAAAATAGAAAACGGGTCGTCTTGCCACCAAACTTCACATGAAGGCTTAGGGGACCATTGTATGAATTTACAAGCCATTAAAATGGCATTGGCATGGCAAAAATATGAAGATGTGCCTAAACCCACCTACCATTCGATCGATCCACGGCTTGCGCATCCCATCTCTCCGATCGGTTAAGTTTTGAAAATCCTCGACTGAGGCTCGGCATGAATCGATGGTGTCGAGGCAATCGCCCACACCATGACCCAGCATGTGCCGATGGTGTTCGATGCAACTGCCCACACCAGGGGTCATCTTGTGCCGATGGTGATCAATGTAACCGCCCACACCAAGGGCCGACATGTGTCGATGGTGATCGAGGCAACTGCCCACACCAAGGCCCAGCTTGTGCCCGATGGCAGTCGGGGTAAGTGCCTGTACCAAAGGGCAGCCTATGCCAATAATGGTCGATGCAGGTGCCATCACCATGCACCATCATGTGCAATTGATGGTTGAGGCCTTGGCTGAAGTTCAATTTTGAGCCACGGTGCACATGCTGGGCTCGGGCATGTGCTGGTGCCACATTTTTTTCACCTGAGGCACCATTACCGAAGCATCGTCGGAGAACCTAACCGGCGGCATTGGGGGTTCCGACGATTGGGGGGGACGGGGGGTGTGCGCACATGATGTGCGATGGGTGCTGGTGCTTGGCCCTTATATTGGCACCCTATGCCTCATCAAACCTCGAGAACTCACACCCCCTTAAAGAGCAATTGAGATTTTATAGGTTTGCTCCCAGTAGCCATTAAAGTGTTTGAAATGGGGAAATTTTTTTCAAATGGTCACAAAATCTTCTCCACTTCGAGTTTTTAGCTGAATTTTTTTGTGCTTGCCAAAAAAGATACAAGGATTATGTCTACCAAATTGGGGCCAAAATTCATTCTAAAAAAATTTTAAAAAATCTCGAACCATAAGAAGTTTCGTGCACATGACCGGATCGAGGGTTATGGTAGCAGGATCAGCAGCACGCAGGGGGATCGGCCCGATCTCCGGCTTGCGCATTCTACCTCTCTAGTCGGTTGAGCACCCGCACGCTCATTTCATGGGTTGGCTTAGGCATACGGAGTTCATTCCATGTCTAAGGCCCAGCCGAACCAAGGATTGTGGCAGCGAGATTGACAGTATGTAGAGGGGGACCGAGCCGATCCCCGACTTGTGCATTATGCCTCTCCGGTCAGCTCAGCACCCGTACGTTCGTTTCATGGGTTGACTTAGGCATACGGAGTTCATTCCCAATCTACCAAATTTGGGGCCAAAACTGCTTCTAAAAAAATTTTAAAAAATCTCGAATCATAAAAAGTTTTGAAAATCATGGAAAATAGAAAATGGGTCGTCTTGCCACCAAACTTCACATGAAGGCTTAGGGGACCATTGTATGAATTTACAAGCCATAAAAATGGCATTGGCATGGCAAAAATATGAAGATGTGCCTAAACCCACCTACCATTCGATCGATCCACGGCTTGCGCATCCCATCTCTCCGGTCGGTTAAGTGCCTGCACGCTCGTTTCGTGGGTTGACTTAGGCATACGTAGTGCACTCCCAGTCTAAGATCGGACCGGACTGAGGGTTGAGGTAGCAGGACCCATAGCAGGATCGATAACATACAGAGGGGACCAGGTCGATCCCCAGCTTACACATCCTGCTTCTCTGGCCGGTTGAGTGCCCGCCCGCTCATTTTGTGGGTTGACTTAGCCATACGAAGTTCATCTTGAGTCTAAGCATATGGAGTTCATTCCTAGTCTAAGATCAGATCGGGTTGAGGGTTATGGCAGCAGGACCAGCAGCAGGATCGATAGCACGCAAGGGGAGGCCGGTCGATCCTCGGTTTGTGCATTCTACCTCTCCGGCCGGCTGAGCGCCCGTACGCTCATTTCATGGGTTGGCTTAGGCATACAAAGTTCATTCCATGTCTAAGCCCCAGTCAAACCAAGGGTTGTGGCAGCGGGATTGACAGCACGCAGAGGGGGTCCGAACCGATCCCCGACTTGCGCATTATGCCTCTCTAGTCGGCTCAGTGCCCGCACGCTCGTTTCATGGGTTGATTTAGGCATACGGAGTTCATTCCCAGTCTAAGCATGCGGAGTTCATTTCCAGCCTAAGATCAGACCGATAGTAGCATGCAGAGAGGGATCGAGTCGATCCTCGGATTGCGCATCCAGGCTCTCCGACCGGCTGAGCTCCCACATGTTCGTTTCGTGGGTTGACTTTGGCATATGTAGTGCCTCCCAGTCTAAGATCAAGACCGGACTGGGTTACGGGTAGTCATGCCTATAGCGGGATAGGCAGCACACAGAGGGGACCGGGTTGATCCCCAGCTTACGCAGCCTGCCTCTCTTACCGACTGAGCGCCCGTACGCTCGTTTTGTGGGTTGACATAGGCATACGGAGTTCATCCCCAGTCTAAGCATACGGAGTTCATTCCCAGTCTAAGATCGGATTGGACCGAGGGTGGTGGTAGCAGGACTAGTAACAGGATCGACTGCACGTAGAGGGGGATCGGGTCGATCCCTGGCTACGTATTCTAGCTCTCCGGCCGGTTGAGTGCCTGCATGCTTGTTTCATGGATTGGCTTAGGCATACGAAGTTCATTCCATGTCTAAGCCCCAGTCGGACAGAGGGTTGTGGTAGCGGGACCGGCAGCACACAGAGGGGGACTGGGCCAATCCCCGGCTTGCGCATTATGCCTCTCCGATCGGCTCAGCACCCGCACGCTCATTTCATGGGTTGACTTAAGCATACGGAGTTCATTCCCAATCTAAGCATACAGTGTTCATTCCCAGTCTAAGATCAAATTGGCAACAGCACGCAGAGCTGGATCGGGCCGATCTTCGGCTTACGCATCCAGCCTCTCCGATCAATTGAGCTTCCGTACGCTCGTTTCATGGGTTGACTTTGGCATACAGAGTTCATTCCCGATCTAAGCCCCAACTAGATCGAGGGACCGTAACGGGATCGATAGCACGTAGAGAAGGATCTTATCGATCCTCGGCTTACGCATTTTGGCTCTCCAATCGGTTGAGTGCCCTCACACTCATTTCATGGGTTCACTTAGGCATACGTAGTGCATTCCCAATCTTGACCAACTAAGGGCCAGAGCCTATCGACGACGTTTGGGGCAACAATCGAGGGGGACCAGTAGCGAGATCCTTGGTCGGCTCGCACATCCCACCCCCAGCGGTTGGTTCGGTGCTCGTATACTCATTTCAGGGGTCGATCGAGGCTCGGTATATGCTAATGGTGGTCGAGGCAACCCCCCGCACCATGGCCCAGTAGGTGCCGATGGTATTCGATGCAACCGCCCGCACCAGGGACCATCTTATGCCGATGATGGTCGAGGCAATCGCCTACACCAAGGGCCGACATGTGCCCATGGTGATCGAGGCAACCGCTTGGACCAGGGCCCAACTTGTACCGATGGCGGTCGAGGCAAGTGCCCGTACCTAAGGGCAGCCTGTGCCGATAATGGTCGATGCATGTGCCATCACCATGCACCATCATGTGCCATTGATGGTTGAGGCCTTGGCTTAAGTTTGATTTTGAGCCACGGTGCACATGCCCTGCTCGGGCATGTGCTGGCGCCACATTTTTTTCACCCGAGGCACCATCGTCGGAGAACCTAATCGATGGCTTTGGTGGTTCCGACGATTGGGGGGGTCGGGGGGTGTGCGCACATGATGTGCGATGGGTGACTTAGGCATACGAAGTTCATTCCCAGTCTAAGCATACAGAGTTCATTCCCAGTCTAAGATCGGACCGGTAGCGAGATCGATAACAGCATGCAGAGGGGGACCAGGCCCCGCACGCTCTCCAGCCGACTGAGCGCTCGCACGCTCATTTCATGGGTTGACTTAGGCATATGGAGTTCATTCTTGGTCTAAGCCCCAACCGGATCGAGGGACCTATAGCGAGATCGACAGCACATAGAGGGGGATCGGGCTAATCCTTGACTTACGCATTCTGGCCACAGGCCGGCTGAGTATCCGTACGCTCGTTTCATGGGTTCACTTAGGTTTACGTAGGGCATTCCCAATCTCGACCAACCAAGGGCTAGTGGCTATCGACAACATTTGGGGCAACAACCGAGGGGGCAATAGGATCTTTGGTCGGTTTAAGCATCCTGCCCCAAGCGATCGGTTCGATGCTCGCAAGCTCATTTCAGGGGTCGACCAAGACTCAGCATGTATCGATGGTGGTTGAGGCAACTGCCCACACAAGGGGCCATCTTGTACCGATGGTGGTCGAGGCAACCGCCCGCACCAGGGCCCAGCCTGTGCCGATGGTGGTCGAGGCAAGTGCCCGTACCAAAGGGCAGCCTATGCCGATGATGGTCGATGCATGTGCCATCACCATGCACCATCATGTGCCATTGATGGTCGAGGCCTTGGCCGAAGTTCAATTTTGAGCCACGGTGCACATGCTGGGCTCGGGCATGTGTTGGTGCCACATTTTTTTCACCCAGGGCACCATTGTCTGAGCATCGTCGAGAACCTAATCGGTGGCATTGGAGGTTCCGACGATTGGGGGGGTCGGGGGTGTGCGCACATGATGTCTAATAGGTGCTGGTACTTGGCCCTTATCCCTCATCAAACCTCGAGAACTCACACCCCTTTAAATAGCATTTGAGATTTTATAGGTTTTCTCCCAGTAGCCATTAAAGTGTCTGAAATGGGGACATTTTTTTCAAACGGTCACAAAATCTTCTCCACTTCGAGTTTTTAGCTGAATTTGTTTGTGCGTGCCAACAAAAATACAAGGATCACGTCTACCAAATTTGGGGCCAAAAATTCTTGTAAAAAAATTTTAAAAAATCTCGAACCGTAAAAAGTTTCAAAAATCATGAAAAATAGAAAACCGGTTGTCTTGCCACGAAACTTCACATGAAGGCTTAGGGGACCATTGTATGAATTTACAAGCCATAAAAATTGCATTGGCATGGCAAAAATATAAAGATGTGCCTGAACCCACCTACCACTCGATCGATCCACGGCTTGCGCATCCCGCCTCTTCGGCCAACTAAGTGCCCACACGTTCGTTTCATGGGTTGACTTAGGCATACGTAGTGCACTCCTAGTCTAAGACTAGACCGAACCGAAG